>CAMTDV010000294.1:0-34861 GCA_947069175.1 Scalesia atractyloides
GTTTATTTGTTTCGTATTTATTACACACACAAATGCATGCAAACACTTCCACTATCATTTTGTTTGATACTTAATGAGTTATACTTGTTGTCAAACATAACATGCTTACATATACATTCTTCACGCATATTTCAATGTTCACATATTCAAATCATCCTCATATTTTCTTTATTCAAGATTTTGTGGTATTTTCGTTTTTCAATCTCCTCAAAGTAAGTTCTACGGCAGGCATGTAGTAACTGGAAGGGTACGAGTACCGGTAGTCGAAACGTCCTGTCTAGGTTGGCAATCGTATAAATCCAATATAACGGACTAGTTTGCCTACCTGGGGACCAACGATGAGAGTACGAAGGACCTATTAGGCCAAAGCATGCCACACCAAACGTCGTTCGAACTAACCCCACTTTGAGTTGTCATTATGTCCATACCAGGACACCCTCTGACCCTATACTTTGGAATCATGTATTTACGATTTTCATTCGGGTAGCGTGAATGTAACAGGCCAACACCAATATGAACCCTGCCAGAGCCCAGTAGTCATGGGGGCCCACATGACTACCAAGGCCAAGTAAGGGGGCATATGGAGGCCCAAACATGAGCAAAGCCCAAGACATCCTATGGATGTAGCAAATTAATTTTCTTCATTAGTTTTGTGAATGTTCATTTCCAAATACGACACATGACACCTAAAACGTCAAACTCATACTCTCGATACGTATTCCCTGTTGATGTCTTCTAGTCTCTCTCGTAGAGGTATGAGATCAGGAAAATCCCGCGAGCGCATGGCTGCCCAAATCGCTCAACAAATGGCCGTCGTAATACCCAACATTGTAGTTCAAGTCCAACAAGCCCTTGTCGCCAATCCTATCATCCCAACCAATCTAGAAGGACAAAATGTCGCCAACTGTAACATCCGTCAAAAACGGATTTACCAAACCCGCTCCGTTTATCAACCGAACAGTCAGTCAAAAATTTCGTTGCGAATTAAATGCCCAAAATATTTTTAAACGATACGTAATCGATTATTATACGGGAATATATATTTAGTTTTTGAAAAACTGTTGAAAATCGCAAAATAAAAATAAAAGTACTCTGCCGGGTTTCGAACCCGGGTCTGTACCGATCCGGAAACATGTCTTAACACACACACACAAACCACCGCGCCACTTGTTCTGTTTGGTAAATATTGAAATCATTTAATTCATAAAGTGACGTTACGAATTCAAAACCGGCGCCCAATAGTTCAGTCGTCGGAATCCCGGTAATCTCGCGAACTTTTAACAACACTTTCAGTTATAACGTAAACTAGTATTAAGACATCGGTTATAACCGATGTTTGAAGTCCGCGACCAAACCATAACCGCCGGAGTTTTTATAACCGACGAATCCAGTCGGAAATCAGACCAAATACATCTCGATTTTCCCTTATAAATTCACCCTCAACCCACTGCAAACCTTTTCGCTCAAAAATACACCTTTTCTCGGCGTAATTCCACTCGCCGGAATTTTTCTGTTTGTCGCCGGAAAACCGGTTTCCTCATTTCTGAACCCCACTGAGCCCCTGAGCTTATACCGGAGATACCCACACCCTTTGTAAGCTTCCTGGAGACTCGCTGCTACAAGACACTCGTCGCCGGAAGGAGTCGCTGTCGCCGGAGTTCTGCCGGAAAACAGAGGAAAGCTAGTCGGTATACCTCACGCTTATTTTCTTTTCTTTACACTTATATCTCATCTATAATTAACCTAAAACACTGAAGAAAACGATTAAGACTTGAACCAGTCGATTTCCGATTTCTGGTTATAACTTGACGAGGAAGACGATGACCGCTATAACGTATAAGTATAATATAAATCAAGAAATTAATCGGGTTAGACACACAGTCCAGCGGTGGACTGTGTGCACATAAAACGCTAACGTCTCAAGTTCGAATCCGGTTTCACACACGTTGCCTTAATAAATATCATTTTTTAGTTAAACTGAACCGGAGTCGCCACTGGTATATGTTAAGTATATTGATAACCGGAATAATAACCAAGTTAGACACACAGTCCAGCGGTGGACTGTGTGTTTGTTTATATCACTGGTCACGAGTTCGAGTCCGGTCTTCTGCACCGACTTGGACATTTATCTATTCTTTTTAAATAAGGCAGAAAAGGAAATAAATAATTTGTATTTAAGTATAATAAAAATCGAATTATATAACATGTTAAACACACAGTCCAGCGGTGGAATGTGTGTTAGTTTAAGCCACAGGTCCCGGGTTCGAGACCTGTGGAGTGCACGTTCGATTCGCTTAAACGGTTTTTAGAATAAAATGAATTTTCGGTTTAAACTAATTAATATATATATATAATTAAAATCAGATATATAACGGGTTAGACACGTAGCTTAGTTGGTAGAGCTGCGTGCACGCGTACGGGAGGTCTCGGGTTCGAGCCTCACTCAGCACACTTGTATTCCGAATCGAACCGGTCAACGGTCAGTCAAACGGTCAACGGTCAGAAAAAATCAATTTTTTTATTATTTTTATTTAATTATTTTAATTAAAAATCAATTAAAAATACTTAAAAATAACATTTTTAAGGTTAGAAAATAGCCTCAAACTCACAAAAATACACCCAACAATCCTACTAAAATAGATTAATAAAATCCGTTTACTTACCAAACCATAATGCGATTTATCTAGGTTAAATCTCACTCGTGGTTAAAACCACTTCGCGTGCATTCAACGTCATCAACCGAACGCACCCACTGTGAGTAAATCTTACAACTCCCCCTTTTAAATTACACGTTTTGGGGTGTGTCATGTGTTATGAAAATAATTAATTTATTTATTTAAACTTGTGCCATACCACATCATGACTTAAACTTAGATTGTTTTTATTGTTGTGATTTACTTATTTCCTTTTGTCATATTATATGAAACTCATACATTAAGCCCATCAGTTCCTCGTGGGAGACGAGTAGAATATCGCGTGCTTAAAATCAAATTCATTATTGTTCATGTGTGTATCATTGAGTTTATATTGTTTGTAGTTGTGTCATTCATATTATCATGTTTATGCAATTCATTCATCAGGCCCCTCAGTTCCTCGTGAGAGACGAGTTGAGCATCGCGTGCCTCTAATTGTTCCATTATTGTTCATGAGTGTTTCATTTAATATCTTATGATTGTTGATTAAGTTACATCTAATTTTACTCATGTTTGGTTGTGCACATATTTCATAATCAATTTAAATAAATTTGTTCAAATGTTTTCCATAGGATTCACTCGCCAACATTATGTTGATCCAAAAACCCTTTTACACATGATACAGGTGAACAGGTTGAAGCAAGGAAAACATAGGATATGCCTTAGAAGAGAACAAAGAAGTTTAGATTGCTAGTTAGATCATGTTGTAACATTTATTGTAAATTTCCATTTAATTTGTATTAATGAATATGAAACGCTTAATAAATGTCATGAGCTTTGATGATAACCCAATCATGCCCCGATCACCTTTTCCGCTGCGGGTCGGGGTGTTACAGATTGGTATCAGAGCCATGACTATATGGATATAGGATAGGTTATTAGACCCTTAGAGCCTATACTATAGTCTGCCTAAATTTTAATTGATTAGGTGGTTACATACAAACTTGTGATATTTATTTGTTTCATATTTGTTTACATTTCAGTCAAACATACATGCTTATATACATATTCATTATACATATATACATATCCATTATACATATATCGATGTTCATGTATTCAATTTATTTTCATACTCTCATTATCCAAAGATTTTGTGCAATTTTCAAATCTCATCAAAGTAAGTTCTGCGACGGCCATGTAGTAACTGGAAGGGTACAAGTACCGGTAGTCGGAACGTCCTGTCTAGGCTGGCATTCGTATAAATCCAATATAACGGACCAGTTTGCCTACCTGGGGACCAACGATGAGAGTACGAAGGACCTATTAGGCCAAAGCATGCCACACCAAACGTCGTTCGAACTAACCCTACTTTGAGTTGTCACCGTGTCTACACCTGGACACATTCCGAATATCACACGTTGTATACATATTTCTCGATTTTCTCCGGGTTTTTGTGTACGCAACCTGGCAAACCCGTGCGAACCATATGAAAAACCGGTATTCATGGGGGCCCACATGATTACACAGGTAAAGTATGGCGGCATGTAGGGCCTAACAGCGAGCAAAACCCAAGACATCCAATGGATGTAGTAATTTATTTATCTATAATTATTTTATGAATGTCCATTCTTGAATGCGACCCATGATCTCAAAAGCATCCAACTCATACTCTTGTCATGTATTCCTTGTAGATGTCTTCTAACCTCACCCGTAGGAAGACGAGAGCAAGAAAAGCCCGCCAGCGCATGGCTGCCTTAATCGCTCAACAAATGGCTGCCGTAATACTCAACATTGTAATCCAAGTTCAACAAGCACTTACCGTTAATCCTGTCAATCAAGCAAATCAAAACATTTTCAACTCTTCCCCAAATACCACTAAATGCACCTACAAGCATTTCAAATCATGCGACCCTCCGAAATACAAAGGGACTGAAGGCGTCACCGCTCTCCTCCATAGGTTTGAAGAAATGGAGAACACATTTCTAAATTGCGATTGCCCTGACGATCGCAAAGTGCGATATGCAACCGGTCGATTATATGGGATAGCACTTACTTGGTGGAACACAGAGAAGGCCAAACGAGGTGTGGAAGATGCTATGTCCTTAACTTGGAACGAATTGAAGGAAATCATGACCAGACAATTTTGCCCAAGGAGCGAAATCAAGAAGTTAGAGGATGAATTTTACTCATTGAAGCAAGTGGAAGGAGACCACATCACCTACAACAAAAAATTCCTCGAGTTACATCAAATGGTCCCCAACATGTTCACTCCCCTCTACCGTTTGATCGAGCACTACATTCGTGGTCTTCCGTCAAAGATCCAAGACCCTGTAATAAGTACCAAGCCTGCAACTTTGGAAGCAGCAATGGAGCTAGCAACAGAGCTCACCGAGAACCGAATCCGAAACGAAGACTTCAAGGAGGAGAAGAAGAAGGATAAAGAACCGACTGAAACTTCCGACTCCACCCAAACCGAATCCCCTTCTCAACCCAATCCTAAGAGAAGAAGAGTCGGGCGACTTTTCGCTGCCACCCAACGAAATCAACCAGTTTTACACGCTATACCCATCCGAGCTATCCCAATCACCCAAGTGGCACCCAACTCAGCTTACCCAAATAAGAAACCATATCTTGGACCTCACCCTCAATGCAACAACTGTTTTTATCATCATCCCCTTACCTTACCTTGTCGTCTATGTGCAACTTGTGGACGCTATGGTCATTTGAGCAATATTTGTCGCACCTTTCAAAACCAAACCTTTTCCCCTACTCAAAACATGGCCCAAACTTATCACCAACCCCAATACCCTATGTTCCCATATGCGCGAGCTTGCTTCAATTGTGGCGACCCTACCCACTTTAGAAACACATGCCCTCAATTGGTTAACGTCATCAACACTCAAGCCCAATCAAACCCAGTTAACCAAGTAAACCAAGGAAACCCAACCACTATGCCACCAGCAAGAGGAAGAGTCTTCAATATCAACGCCAATCCTGTCGAAGATAAGGACAGCCCAAATGAAGATACTCAACTAGTCCTCTTCGCCGAAGAACCAGATTCAACTCCTATCGTTTAGTTTTATGTTTTTCCATGTGTAGACTGTTAGAGTAATTATTGGATATTATATATTATATATTGTTTTCAGTATATGCATTTGCCGAGGCCGTGGCTCCCCATCCATTGAGGTTGAGTTGGATCCCCATTTAATTATGCGGTTGATCTTGGCGTGCCCGCACGATCGGCTCTGTTTGTTTGAGCCTTGATCGGTTATTTCATTTTACATTTCAATACATGCAATACGTTCGGCTCCGTTTGATTGAGCTTTGAGCGCACATTTCAATTTACATTTCCAGTTCATGTAATACGTTCGGCTCCGTTTGATTGAGCCTTGAGCGCACATCCATTTCATTTTCAGTACATGCAATACGATCGGCTCCGTTCGATTGAGCCTTGATCGCACAGATATATTTCATTTCAGTATTTTATGTTTGTTGTATTGGTTGTAGAGTTATAGGACTAATCATAATTCACTGATAAAACCAATGAAAATTTGACAAGAATATGGTGGATACGCCGCTGGTACTTCCTATATATAAGTATTCTTGTCAAAGGATCAGAGGCATTATCGGACGGTTATGAGAAGTTCTATGTAGGATTTATTAGTTTCTTGGTAACCAATCATAACTTGTGGATAAAACTAATGAAAATTTGGCAAGAATATGGTGGATACGCCGCTGGTACTTCCTATATATAAGTATTCTTGCCAAAGGATCAGAGGCATTATCAGGCGGTTATGAGAAGTTCCATGTAGGATCTAGTATTGCCTTGGTTGGAATTTGTGTTACATGTATATCATCATGTTATTTAAAGAGATTGGATTGTGATCCATTTCTACATAAACTAACCTCTCCATCATAACAAACGAGAGAGGAACTTCCATCATTCAAACATATATGCTATCAGAATGTGGATTCAAATATTTGCTGTTGTGTTTATTCATGTTCAAATATTTGCTGATGTGTTTATTCATGTTCGAATATTAGCTGTTGTGTTTACTTATGTTCAAATATCAGCTGTTGTGTTTTTATTTATGTTCCATATAGGTTGTAGTGTTAGAAGTTTTGCCTTAGGATATAACCATACTTTCCCAAACGTATCTAAACTCTTATGCATGATATCATTTTTAGCAAATCATTTCTGCTTATCAATACTTATACAGTAGGAAACAAAAAGCGATTCCTGAATAGGGTACTTAACCCTTACAAGGAACGTTACCGCCTCGAACAAAAAAACTTAAACCCTTATTTTTCTAAGCATACAACTGTCAAACAAAACATCATCATCCTTTTAGTCAAAATATATCATTATTTAAATTTCGGGAGGAAATTTCTAAAAAGCAGGGGATACTGTAACATCCGTCAAAAACGGATTTACCAAACCCGCTCCGTTTATCAACCGAACAGTCAGTCAAAAATTTCGTTGCGAATTAAATGCCCAAAATATTTTTAAACGATACGTAATCGATTATTATACGGGAATATATATTTAGTTTTTGAAAAACTGTTGAAAATCGCAAAATAAAAATAAAAGTACTCTGCCGGGTTTCGAACCCGGGTCTGTACCGATCCGGAAACATGTCTTAACACACACACACAAACCACCGCGCCACTTGTTCTGTTTGGTAAATATTGAAATCATTTAATTCATAAAGTGACGTTACGAATTCAAAACCGGCGCCCAATAGTTCAGTCGTCGGAATCCCGGTAATCTCGCGAACTTTTAACAACACTTTCAGTTATAACGTAAACTAGTATTAAGACATCGGTTATAACCGATGTTTGAAGTCCGCGACCAAACCATAACCGCCGGAGTTTTTATAACCGACGAATCCAGTCGGAAATCAGACCAAATACATCTCGATTTTCCCCTATAAATTCACCCTCAACCCACTGCAAACCTTTTCGCTCAAAAATACACCTTTTCTCGGCGTAATTCCACTCGCCGGAATTTTTCTGTTTGTCGCCGGAAAACCGGTTTCCTCATTTCTGAACCCCACTGAGCCCCTGAGCTTATACCGGAGATACCCACACCCTTTGTAAGCTTCCTGGAGACTCGCTGCTACAAGACACTCGTCGCCGGAAGGAGTCGCTGTCGCCGGAGTTCTGCCAGAAAACATAGGAAAGCTAGTCGGTATACCTCACGCTTATTTTCTTTTCTTTACACTTATATCTCATCTATAATTAACCTAAAACACTGAAGAAAACGATTAAGACTTGAACCAGTCGATTTCCGATTTCTGGTTATAACTTGACGAGGAAGACGATGACCGCTATAACGTATAAGTATAATATAAATCAAGAAATTAATCGGGTTAGACACACAGTCCAGCGGTGGACTGTGTGCACATAAAACGCTAACGTCTCAAGTTCGAATCCGGTTTCACACACGCTGCCTTAATAAAAATCATTTTTTAGTTAAACTGAACCGGAGTCTCCACTGGTATATGTTAAGTATATTGATAACCGGAATAATAACCAAGTTAGACACACAGTCCAGCGGTGGACTGTGTGTTTGTTTATATCACTGGTCACGAGTTCGAGTCCGGTCTTCTGCACCGACTCGGACAATTATCTATTCTTTTTAAATAAGGCAGAAAAGGAAATAAATAATTTGTATTTAAGTATAATAAAAATCGAATTATATAACATGTTAAACACACAGTCCAGCGGTGGACTGTGTGTTAGTTTAAGCCACAGGTCCCGGGATCGAGACCTGTCGAGTGCACGTCCGATTCGCTTAAACTGTTTTTAGAATAAAATGAATTTTCGGTTTAAACTAATTAATATATATATATATAATTAAAATCAGATATATAACGGGTTAGACACGTAGCTCAGTTTGTAGAACTGCGTGCACGCGTACGGGAGGTCTCGGGTTCGAGCCTCACTCAGCACACTTGTATTCCGAATCGAACCGGTCAACGGTCAGGTCAACGGTCAGTCAAACGGTCAACGGTCAGAAAAAAAATCAATTTTTTTATTATTTTTTATTTAATTATTTTAATTAAAAATCAATTAAAAATACTTAAAAATAACATTTTTAAGGTTAGAAAATAGCATCAAACTCACAAAAATACACCAAACAATCCTACTAAAATAGATTAATAAAATCCGTTTACTTACCAAACCATAATGCGATTTATCTAGGTTAAATCTCACTCGTGGTTAAAACCACTTCGCGTGCATTCAACGTCATCAACCGAACGCACCCACTGTGAGTAAATCTTACAACTCCCCCTTTTAAATTACACGTTTTGGGTGTGTGTCATGTGTTATGAAAATAATTAATTTATTTATTTAAACTTGTGCCATACCACATCATGACTTAAACTTAGATTGTTTTTATTGTTGTGATTTACTTATTTCCTTTTGTCATATTATATGAAACTCATACATTAAGCCCATCAGTTCCTCGTGGGAGACGAGTAGAACATCGCGTGCTTAAAATCAAATTCATTATTGTTCATGTGTGTATCATTGAGTTTATATTGTTTGTAGTTGTGTCATTCATATTATCATGTTTATGCAATTCATTCATCAGGCCCCTCAGTTCCTCGTGAGAGACGAGTTGAGCATCGCGTGCCTCTAATTGTTCCATTATTGTTCATGAGTGTTTCATTTAATATCTTATGATTGTTGATTAAGTTACATCTAATTTTACTCATGTTTGGTTGTGCACATATTTCATAATCAATTTAAATAAATTTGTTCAAATGTTTTCCATAGGATTCACTCGCCAACATTATGTTGATCCAAAAACCCTTTTACACATGATACAGGTGAACAGGTTGAAGCAATGAAAACATAGGATATGCCTTAGAAGAGAACAAAGAAGTTTAGATTGCTAGTTAGATCATGTTGTAACATTTATTGTAAATTTCCATTTAATTTGTATTAATGAATATGAAACGCTTAATAAATGTCATGAGCTTTGATGATAACCCAATCATGCCCCGATCACCTTTTTCCGCTGCGGGTCGGGGTGTTACAGATAAATCAGAAATTAATCGGGTTAGACACACAGTCCAGCGGTGGACTGTGTGCACATAAAACGCTAACGTCTCAAGTTCGAATCCGGTTTCACACACGCTGCCTTAATAAAAATCATTTTTTAGTTAAACTGAACCGGAGTCGCCACTGGTATATGTTAAGTATATTGATAACCGGAATAATAACCAAGTTAGACACACAGTCCAGCGGTGGACTGTGTGTTTGTTTATATCACTGGTCACGAGTTCGAGTCCGGTCTTCTGCACCGACTCGGACAATTATCTATTCTTTTTAAATAAGGCAGAAAAGGAAATAAATAATTTGTATTTAAGTATAATAAAAATCGAATTATATAACATGTTAAACACACAGTCCAGCGGTGGACTGTGTGTTAGTTTAAGCCACAGGTCCCGGGATCGAGACCTGTCGAGTGCACGTCCAATTCGCTTAAACTGTTTTTAGAATAAAATGAATTTTCGGTTTAAACTAATTAATATATATATATAATTAAAATCAGATATATAACGGGTTAGACACGTAGCTCAGTTTGTAGAACTGCGTGCACGCGTACGGGAGGTCTCGGGTTCGAGCCTCACTCAGCACACTTGTATTCCGAATCGAACCGGTCAACGGTCAGGTCAACGGTCAGTCAAACGGTCAACGGTCAGAAAAAAATCAATTTTTTTATTATTTTTTATTTAATTATTTTAATTAAAAATCAATTAAAAATACTTAAAAATAACATTTTTAAGGTTAGAAAATAGCATCAAACTCACAAAAATACACCAAACAATCCTACTAAAATAGATTAATAAAATCCGTTTACTTACCAAACCATAATGCGATTTATCTAGGTTAAATCTCACTCGTGGTTAAAACCACTTCGCGTGCATTCAACGTCATCAACCGAACGCACCCACTGTGAGTAAATCTTACAACATCCCCCTTTTAAATTACACGTTTTGGGGTGTGTCATGTGTTATGAAAATAATTAATTTATTTATTTAAACTTGTGCCATACCACATCATGACTTAAACTTAGATTGTTTTTATTGTTGTGATTTACTTATTTCCTTTTGTCATATTATATGAAACTCATACATTAAGCCCATCAGTTCCTCGTGGGAGACGAGTAGAACATCGCGTGCTTAAAATCAAATTCATTATTGTTCATGTGTGTATCATTGAGTTTATATTGTTTGTAGTTGTGTCATTCATATTATCATGTTTATGCAATTCATTCATCAGGCCCCTCAGTTCCTCGTGAGAGACGAGTTGAGCATCGCGTGCCTCTAATTGTTCCATTATTGTTCATGAGTGTTTCATTTAATATCTTATGATTGTTGATTAAGTTACATCTAATTTTACTCATGTTTGGTTGTGCACATATTTCATAATCAATTTAAATAAATTTGTTCAAATGTTTTCCATAGGATTCACTCGCCAACATTATGTTGATCCAAAAACCCTTTTACACATGATACAGGTGAACAGGTTGAAGCAAGGAAAACATAGGATATGCCTTAGAAGAGAACAAAGAAGTTTAGATTGCTAGTTAGATCATGTTGTAAACTTTATTGTAAATTTCCATTTAATTTGTATTAATGAATATGAAACGCTTAATAAATGTCATGAGCTTTGATGATAACCCAATCATGCCCCGATCACCTTTTCCGCTGCGGGTCGGGGTGTTACAGATAAATCAAGAAATTAATCGGGTTAGACACACAGTCCAGCGGTGGACTGTGTGCACATAAAACGCTAACGTCTCAAGTTCGAATCCGGTTTCACACACGCTGCCTTAATAAAAATCATTTTTTAGTTAAACTGAACCGGAGTCGCCACTGGTATATGTTAAGTATATTGATAACCGGAATAATAACCAAGTTAGACACACAGTCCAGCGGTGGACTGTGTGTTTGTTTATATCACTGGTCACGAGTTCGAGTCCGGTCTTCTGCACCGACTCGGACAATTATCTATTCTTTTTAAATAAGGCAGAAAAGGAAATAAATAATTTGTATTTAAGTATAATAAAAATCGAATTATATAACATGTTAAACACACAGTCCAGCGGTGGACTGTGTGTTAGTTTAAGCCACAGGTCCCGGGATCGAGACCTGTCGAGTGCACGTCCGATTCGCTTAAACTGTTTTTAGAATAAAATGAATTTTCGGTTTAAACTAATTAATATATATATATATAATTAAAATCAGATATATAACGGGTTAGACACGTAGCTCAGTTTGTAGAACTGCGTGCACGCGTACGGGAGGTCTCGGGTTCGAGCCTCACTCAGCACACTTGTATTCCGAATCGAACCGGTCAACGGTCAGGTCAACGGTCAGTCAAACGGTCAACGGTCAGAAAAAAAATCAATTTTTTTATTATTTTTTATTTAATTATTTTAATTAAAAATCAATTAAAAATACTTAAAAATAACATTTTTAAGGTTAGAAAATAGCATCAAACTCACAAAAATACACCAAACAATCCTACTAAAATAGATTAATAAAATCCGTTTACTTACCAAACCATAATGCGATTTATCTAGGTTAAATCTCACTCGTGGTTAAAACCACTTCGCGTGCATTCAACGTCATCAACCGAACGCACCCACTGTGAGTAAATCTTACAACTCCCCCTTTTAAATTACACGTTTTGGGGTGTGTCATGTGTTATGAAAATAATTAATTTATTTATTTAAACTTGTGCCATACCACATCATGACTTAAACTTAGATTGTTTTTATTGTTGTGATTTACTTATTTCCTTTTGTCATATTATATGAAACTCATACATTAAGCCCATCAGTTCCTCGTGGGAGACGAGTAGAACATCGCGTGCTTAAAATCAAATTCATTATTGTTCATGTGTGTATCATTGAGTTTATATTGTTTGTAGTTGTGTCATTCATATTATCATGTTTATGCAATTCATTCATCAGGCCCCTCAGTTCCTCGTGAGAGACGAGTTGAGCATCGCGTGCCTCTAATTGTTCCATTATTGTTCATGAGTGTTTCATTTAATATCTTATGATTGTTGATTAAGTTACATCTAATTTTACTCATGTTTGGTTGTGCACATATTTCATAATCAATTTAAATAAATTTGTTCAAATGTTTTCCATAGGATTCACTCGCCAACATTATGTTGATCCAAAAACCCTTTTACACATGATACAGGTGAACAGGTTGAAGCAAGGAAAACATAGGATATGCCTTAGAAGAGAACAAAGAAGTTTAGATTGCTAGTTAGATCATGTTGTAACATTTATTGTAAATTTCCATTTAATTTGTATTAATGAATATGAAACGCTTAATAAATGTCATGAGCTTTGATGATAACCCAATCATGCCCCGATCACCTTTTCCGCTGCGGGTCGGGGTGTTACACCAACCCTCCTCTCAACATCACTAAATGCACCTTCAAGCATTTCAAATCCTGCGATCCTCCAAAATACGAATGGACTGAAGGTGTCACCGCTCTTCTCCATTGGTTTGAGGAGATGGCAAACACTTTTCTCAATTGCGACTGCCCTGATGATTGCAAGGTGCGATATGCTACCGGTCGTTTTTTCAGAGTAGCATTTACATGGTGGAACACAGAGAAGGGCAAGCGAGGTGCTGAGGATGCTATGACTTTGACTTGGGGAGAGTTGAGGGAGATCATGACAAGACTTTTCTGTCCAAGAAGCGAAATCAAGAAATTAGAAGATGAGTTCTACTCTTTGAAACAAAAGGAGGGCGACCACACCACATACAACAAGAGATTCCTTGAGTTGAATCAGATGGTCCCCAACTTGCTCACTCCCCTCTACCGTTTGATCGAGCACTACATTCGAGATCTTCCTTCAAATATTCAAGACCCTGTAATAAGTACCACACCTGCAACTTTGGAAGCAGCAATGGAGTTAGCTACAGAGCTCACTGAAAACCACATACGGAATGAAGACTTCAAGAAGGAGAAGAAGAAGGATAAAGCATCAACCGAAACCTCAAACTCAACCCAGACCGAATCCTCTTCTCAACCCACTCCTAAGAGAAAATGAGATGGGCAAAATTTCGCTGTCACCCAAGGAAATCAACCAGCTCCACAAGCCGTACCCCTCCAAGCTATCCTAATCACTCAAGTAGCACCCAACTCTACTTACCCAAATAAGAAACCTTACATTGGACCTCACCCTCAATGCAACACTTGTTTTTATCACCATCCATCTACCACACCTTGTCGACTGTGTGCTAATTGTGGGCGTTATGGTCATTTGAGCAAAACTTGTCGTACCCCTCAAAACCAAGCTTCACCCTCTACCCAAAACATGATCCAATCATATCAACAACCCCAATGCCCCATGGTTCCACATGTTCGAGCTTGCTTTAATTGTGGGGACCCTACCCATTTTAGAAACATGTGCCCTCGATTGGTTAACATCATAAACGCCCAAGCTCAAGCAAACCCAGTTAACCAAGCAAATCAAGCAAACCCAGCTCCACCACCAGCGAGAGGAAAAGCTTACAACATCAACTCCAATCCAATCGAAGATAATAACGGCACAAATGAACAACCTAACTAGTCTTCCATCACCAAGGGTCAAGACTCAACTCCAACCGTCTAGTTCTTAATGTTTTCTCAACCTTTGTGTATCCCTGCTTTAAATTGGGAATTTATGTAATCAAGAATTTTAATGCCAATTGGTATTACTGTTTTATTTCATACCTTTACTCATCGATTTAATTTTCATATCAATATACATCACGAGGCACCTTGTTCTCATCATTTAAAGAAGTTGGGTCGTGTCTCACTTTTTCATAGACTGACCCCTTCATCATAACAAACGAGAGAGGTACCGTCGTCATTCAGTCATGTATTCATTTAGATTTGAGACTCAAATTTCGGCTGTTGTGTTTGTTTATGTTTTGTAGATTTTAGGGTCACATAGAACTAATCATAACTTACTGACAAAGCCAATGAAAATTTGACAAGAATATGGTGGATACGCCGCTGGTACTTCCTATATATAAGTATTCTTGTCAAAGGATCAAAAGCATTGTCAGACGGTTATGAGAAGTTCCGTGTAGTTTTTGTTTTGATATAACTCTATCCTTTCAACTCATCAATTCCCTCAAAACTCTTATGCATGGGATCATATCCAGTCAATCAACTCTGTGTACCAACGCTTCTCATCTTAGGCAACAAAAAGTGATTCCTGTAGCAGGGTAATCAACCCTTACTAGGAACGCTACCCGCCTCAACCAAAATCCAAAAATCACACCTCCCTTTTTATGTTAAAAGATATTTAGATATCAGTCAGAGTACATTGGTGAGTCAACACGAAAACCTGAGTTTTACTTGGGAACGCGAAGACTCAATACGTGAAGAATACCCGCATCTTTTCCCTATTTCAACTTCTACTTAAATTTCGGGATGAAATTTCTAAAAGTAGGGGATACTGTAACGTTCGTGCAAAACGGGTTTCCAAAACTCGCTCCGTTTTGTAATTCGAGTATACGTATGATATTCGTTGCACCTTAAAGATGGGAGTTTTTAAATTTACTATATTAAATTTACTATTTAATAATAAATAAGGTAGAAAAAAAAACTAAATTAATAATGTAAATAAATAAATAAAATAAAACATCAAAAGGAGAAGACCGCGGGATCGAACCCGGGTCTCCACCCATTTCAAACATTCAACACGCCACAAACACCACTGGGGCACACATACTAGTTGGTTAAGAGTTGAAAACAAATTAATCTTATATACGAATCGCCTGAGTTCCTTCAAATTCAAATCAACGAACCCGGTAATCTCGTCCCTGCTCCTGTTAATCACCAGCTGTCCGACACCGCGTAATCAACCAATTCGGTTTCCAAAACCGAAATCAATCCCGAATTTTGGTTTCTAAAAATCGAAGTCAATCATCCCCATTCGGTTTTTAAAACCAAAAATCAAGCACCTTATGCAGCCTATAAATACCGAACACATCACACTAACAAATTCGCTCATTTCCTTCACAACATACCTCTGTTCTCTCTGTTCAAATCCTCTGTTTTCGAAAACACTTCGTCGGAACTGGGTGTTGTCGCCGGAATCTCTCGTCGGAATAACGATTCCCTTCTAATCGGTAAAAGTCTATCACTCAAATTTCAATTTACAGTGCTGTATATATTATGAATAAATCAAAACAAAGTTCAAATGGTTTTGTATAAATATCAGTCAGGTTCTGGGTTTTTGTATTAGGAAGAAGATGATGTCGGATTAAGTGTTTTGTATAATTTAAAACGGATTTTTAAACGGGTTAGACACACAGTCCAGTGGTGGATTGTGTGCAATTTTAAACCACCAGTCCCTGGTTCGATACTGGTGCATGTCCGGTTCTCTGAAAATAAACCCATAATTTTTGTTACTGAATAAGATCGCTGGTCAACAAGTGTATAAATATAATATAATTTCAAAATATAACGGGTTAGACACCCAGCCCAGCTGGTTGGGCTGGGTGCAAATCAATACGAAGGACGCGGGTTCAAGTATAGGTATGCGCACCGGTTCGTTAATTTAAAAATCTTTTTAAATTAAATAATTTCTGATATATTCTAATTAGTATATATATGTAATTAAAATGGAGTTTATTTCGGGTTAGACACGTAGCTCAGTTGGAAGAGCTGCGTGCACGCAACCGAGAGGTCACGAGTTCGAGCCTCACTACGCGCAACCAATACCACCGTTGAACCGGTCAGACCTTGTCAGGTCTGACAAGGTTTTTTTAAAATTTTTATTTTTATTTATATTACTTTTTGTATTTATATTTTAGTTAAAAATCAATTAAAAATACATTTTCAAAGGTTTTAAAACCTCAATAAAAACCACAAAAATAACCTAAAAATCTAACAAAAAGTATTAAATCAAAATATTAATTTTTATATATTTATCGAATTATTGCGTTATTATCTAGGTTAGTCATCTTCGTCGGTTAAATCCTCAATTCGTGCGCACTCTTCATCAATCAAGAAAACACACCCACGGTGAGTGAATTCTTACAAAATTCCCCTTTTTATTCATGTTTTGGGGTGTATCATGTGTCATTCATACATTTCGTTTATTCAAACCCTTGTGCTATTACCATTATATGAATTACCGTGTGATGTAAATGTTGTTTGTTGTATTGCGAGTTTATATTTTTGTCAAGTCGCGTGCAAATCATTCATTAGGCCCATCAGTTCCTCGTTGGAGACGAGTTGAGCATCATGCGCCTCATTAGATCGGTTCCGTTTGATTGAACCTTGATCTCATTGTTCATCATTTGGTATGTGTGTGTGTGCTTTAATTGACATTATGTGTTTTGTGATTTAATTTACATATACGTATACTCATTTTTGGTTATGCACATTTTTATTCAAATAACCAATATAACTAATTCTTTCAGACATTTAAATAAGATTCACTCGCCAACTTTTGTTGACCTAAACCCTATTTTTTTACACATGATACAGGTGGACAGGTTGAAGTAAGGAACACATAGGAATTGCCTTAGAAGAAAAATAAAGAAGTCATGAAAAATGTATTCGAACATGTTGTGCTTGTATGTTATTGTAATTTTTTCTTTAAAAAGAAATAATAAATATGAAACTTTATAGTAAATGTCATGAGCTTTGATAAAAATCCAATCATACCCCGACTACTATTTCCGTTGCGGGTCAGGGTGTGACAAAAAAGACCAACATATGAAAATGGAGAAACAAATCCAGAAAGACATGGATTTTCTCGCGAGAGATTTGTCACATCTAGCAGAGGAGGACCGAGTAAATTTGGAGGTTCGTAAGGCACAAATTTAGGCGAAATATATGTAGTTTTTTTTATAGTACCTTGTGTTTTTTAATAAAATATATAAATAAAAAATAATTAGGTAATAATGACGGAGGCTCCATCCCACACCCTGCAAGTTAAAGGGGGCGTGATAAAGCCCCCTGGTTGACGTGGATCCTATGTGGCGCTGACATGTCCTGATAAACCCCCTAGGGGCTCCATCCCACACCCTCCAGCCTAAGCCAATAAGTTGTTTCAAAAAACTTAGTTGAACATGCCCTTTATTTCACCAAGATTAATTTGATGCAACTTAAATCTACCCACCTTTAAAGTTGGCGACCAACCCATGATTAACCGAATAATCTTTTCCAATAACCATATTGTGCGAATTGTTTAAACCAAAATCGACAATATATGGAAATCTAAAAATTGTTTGGTTTAACCGATAATCGAACCGAGCCAATCCATGATCACCCTACAATCGACGCATATTAAATCGTTGAAGAGACCAGCTCCAGTTTAACATGACCAACGGTCCGACCTTTTAGCCATAGTAAACATACATAGAAGTATAATTAGTAAAGAGTTAAATGCTTGGTTGGTCCCTGTGGTTTGCAAATCTTGCAGACTTGGTCCCAGTGGTTCACTAATTACACACTTGGTCCCAGTAGTTTCAAATTTTGCACTCGGGTGGTCCTTACCACTAACCTTTGTTAGATTTCTCAGTTAAGTATACATAAAATGTCTATTATACCCCTCGTCTTCTTCATCCTTTCTATCTCCTGATAAACTTAGCGGGTTAAAAAACGTAGCCAAACGAACCCATTTGGAACCTGGAATGACGAAGAATTGACGATGGAATAAAGGCTGCTGCAAGCATAAGAACCAATATGCATAATTATCAGCGAATTTTGAACGGAAAATCGTCGGCCAGAATGAGGAAACCTGTTCAGCCACTTAGGGATCCTAGATAATAACTGTTTAAATTTTTATTAGATGACTCAGGTTCGAATTAACAACAATCCTAAAACACGATCTGCTAATAAACTAGCGGAAATTGCGAGAAATTAGAGATACCTGTAACTTGGAATCACTGAACTCTTCGGTGGCGCCATCGCCGCCGCCGTTAGCAGCGGCCGGAGGCGGAGAATCTCCAGCGGCGAAGGTTTGAACATCTTCTCCGTTACCTTCGTATCTTTCTTCGTAATCCGTCATGGTTGTCAGATCTCCTTGTGTCCCCACAATTCTCCGCCATTTTCGTAATCAAATCTCGTTCTGAAACCCTAAACCTAACATCACCGTCACATTCACTCGATTTCAACATCAATTTCGTAACAGAATCGTTAACGGCGCTATAATCCGGTGCGTCGCAATGCAAATCCGCTCTGGTGGACTCGCGCCAGTTACGCATCGCCTTCAGTGAACCGGAAATCGGACAGATGAATTCATCTAGAGGCTTCGTTTGCGATTTTGATTTCGATTTTGCTGGATGTTAACAGGAGTTGGTGGAAAGCTGGTTGAATACGAAGATGAAGACCTTGTCGCTGCGGATGAAATTGGAATATATATGTGTATATATATTAGGGTAATATAGTAATTTTGCATATACTTAACTGGGAAATCTAACAAAGGTTAGTGGTAAGGACCACCCGAGTGCAAAATTTGAAACTACTGGGACCAAGTGTGTAATTAGTGAACCACTGGGATCAAGTCTGCAAGATTTGCAAACCACAGGGACCAACCAAGCATTTAACTCATTAGTAAATGTGTGAGTTAGTTAATAATAATCTATCATAAGAAACCGGTCTTTGTTAGGATTTACTAGGCCGGTTTTTCAAACTATTACTTTAAATTGAAATTGTTGTATTATGTTCTACACATACAAAATTACCTAAAGGTCCTTCTCAAAGTCAAGTCCCTCTCAAAGAAATTCCCCAAGAATCAAGGGCGATACTGTCCAACAAAAATAATAAGTTGTAATAACACACACACAGGTCCGTTTTCGTTAGTAGATGCGTTAAGACAACAATAAGTTTTCAACACTCTCTCTTCAACATACGCTAGGGTTTATTTCCGTTAAAAGGGGGAAAACGACGACGAACACAAATACCGATTCGACGCTGTAAATTCTGCTAATTCGCTAGTTAATCAATCGATTCTGCATAATTGTTAAGAGGATTTGTATGCGAATTGGTTGAATTTGAGCTGTACGGATCTCTTATGCATCAAGCAAGGTAAGTTCTTTGCATTATTAGATTGTATAAGAATTTGAGAAGATATTGTTGCTGTGTGTGGATATGTTTGATTTGTTTGATGTTATTGTGGTTGTAGAAGGGATCAAGTTTAGTTATGTGGTGAATTAAGGAAAGGTTAGCTGGATAGTTTGTAATTTAGGGTTTGTTTACTTGAAGTATTAGTTTGAGTGGATTCATAGGTGTTTGATGGCATTTGGAAGTTTAGTAAATTTGTGTGTACTAAGGTTTGATATGATTGGAGTTGGATTTATAGATAGTTGATTCTAAGGAGGCTCAAATGCATTTATGTGTCACTGATCCGGCTTTTTTTTTTGGGGGGGGGGGGGGGTGGGGGAGGAGATAGAATATGTGTGGTGCGGGGGAGAGGAGAGAGGGAGTGAAGTTTGTGGGCTAGGCCTGGCATTGTTGTAAAAATCCCGACTAGTCCCCGATTAGTCGCCTATTAATCACTAATCGGAGGTTCACCGATTAATGGCCGATTAATCTCTAGGCGGTCAACGGCGGTCCTATTCTGGCCAAAATTTGGCAAGACGACGGCCAAATTTCGACCAAACCTTATAACCTCCTTCAAATTACTTAAAAAATGGGTCAATGAGTGGTTAAAACATGTTTACTTTAGAAATTACATATAAAAATGTGTGTGTATATATATAACTAAAAATTTCATATAAAAATCTCGATCCGATTAATCGCTAGTCGGTACCCCACCGCCCGACTAGCGCCTAGCGACTCTTACAACACTGGCCTGGCCAGTCCGACGCCTCTTGACTGTAGATGGTCTGAAGATCATACTCCGTAGCATACCGTTTTCACTGGCTTAGATGTTTATTTATATTATTTTACAATGCATAGTTGACTTAGAGGTTTACTAAAAATGATAAATTTATTGTTGTGATTTCAAGTTATTAGTTTTTTAATCTTTTCTTTGTGCATACCTGGTGTCTGTTTGGTCCATTCGCTCCTACTAATTCTATACTATGGAGTTTTGTGGTTATGATAATACATACATCAGTGTGTAGGGGGTTTCCATTTTTATCTTGAAACTTTTTGGCATACCCCAAAGTTGCTTCGGCTGATTTGTTACTGAGTTGTGTGTCTTTGTACATGATCTTGGTTGAATTGGCACATTTGAAATAAAGCTACTTACGCAAAGATGTTGCGCGCTTGGTCCTAGATAAGAGATGGAAACGTTGCTCAATACCATTTAATAAAAGTTGATCCATTTCGATGAGTTAACTATTTTAACTGTATCTAATTTATTTGTAACTGGATGGACAACCAAACTTTTCCAATTTGCTTGTGTGAAACTGCTTACACTGATACCATGTGCAAAAGATTATGTTTAATAATTATTGTTCAGCATAGCTTGTATATACCTCTTACAGCTTATATAATTACAGAGGTAGGTACTTTATTGTCACCTGGCTTTACCTGATCCATTAACCAACCGGTGACATTGTGATATTTTGAACATTAGTAAGGTATCGTAGTTACGGATCCAAGATTCCAAGCTAATAATGCTGAAAATAATACTAATAAGTCAATAACACAATCTTTGAGTCTTTACTTGTTTAGAATGTAAGTTCAGAGTCTCTGATTTAAGAAAAAATGTCTATCTCTTCTAGGTGATGACAGTGTATACTCATACAAGATACTGACGGATGGATCCTGAAAGCAAGACGTTTGGAAAAGGTGAGTTTTAAAGCAAAAATCTTTGATAAGTCGTGACGTTTCTCAGATACTGTATCCTTTAGCTCGTTCTGTTTCTCAGATATTGTATCCTTTTGCTCGTTCTGTTTCAGCAAGTAACTATCTGCTTTATGCGTTTTCTGATACAGGGCCAAGAGAACTTACGGGTGCTGTGGATCTTATAAGCTACTATAAATTATTGCCGCACCATGAATTCTTCTGCAAGAAATCACTTCCGTTGTCAATCTCAGATACACATTACCTGCATAACGTTGTTGGAGACTCAGAAATTAGAAAAGGCGAAGGGATGCAGTTGGATCAGCTTATCCAGAATACATCCTACTCAAGGGACACAAATACGCGCATACAACCATTTGACCTCGACATCCTCAGGGAAGCCTTTCAGTTAAGGGAATCCGCTCCTGTTGACCTTCCACCCGTAAGTAGTTGACCATTTGACCTATGGCATATGTGTACATAACTACATATGTATTTATGCATTGTGGACTTTTCTAGTCAGAGAAGGGAATTCCTACTGTAGCCGGAAAATCTAAAAGTGAATCGAAGGACAAAGAGAAAAAGCACAAAAAGCACAAGGACAAGGATAGAGAGCATAAGAAACATAAGCATCGTCATAAAGATAAAGATCGAAGTAAAGATAAGGATAAGGACAAGAAGAAGGATAAAAGCAGTCACGACAAGGTTAGCTTTACTGCTTTGTTTTCAATTACCATTGGTTTGAATAATATGTTCTCAGTAATTTGTTAGCCTCTACTGTGCATTTGTATTTCGTGTTGTTAAAAATGTTTATTCTTGTGCATGTAGGCTGAGGTTTGGCCAGTTTTGTGATTTTTGTCCAAATGTTTGTTTTTTTGCATCTGGATTTAAAAGGTTTGAAATCTTGCCATTTTCATCCGGCTCGTTAACTCCATCCATTTTTCTCCGTTAGGTCAGGGGTATTTCCGTCTTTTTTATTAACTCAAAGGGCAATTCAGTCTTCTTCAGGAGTATTCGGTCTTTTTACATAAATTGAAAAGACCGAATTGCCCTTTGAGTTAACAAAAAAGACAGAATTACCACTGACTTAACAGAGAAAAATGGGACGGAGTTAACTAGCCGGATGAAAATGGCAAGATTTCAAACCTTTTGGATCCAGATGCGAATAAACAAACCTTTGGACGAAAGTCGCAAAAGTGACCAAACCTCAGGGACGAAAATGGCCATATATTCTTCTTGAAAGTATTCTGTTAAGTTAGTTGATGCTGATGTGAAAGGGAAAAAATTGACATTTATAATATTTCCTTAGTTAAATGGGAATTATGATATGTCATTAGTTAAATGGGAATTATGATATTTCATTAGTTATGTAGTCTGGATTAGTATGATTAGAGGGACAAGATAGAGATGCTTGATTTGATTATTGGTATATAGGGTTAAGACTGAAGTTGAGCATTAGGTCATTTCAGATACACACGCGTTTCTCAAAGCATGATGAATTTTGTATTTGTCAATTACTTTTTATCATCAATACAAATATTATATGGATCCCATCACTGTCTGCTCAATACACTAATTCCTCGCATCTCAAATCCCAATATAAAAATGGTGGTTGAGATAATTAATGGTGCCATATTGAAATTGTTTCAGAAAAGGAAGCATGATGGAGACGAAGACCTCAATGACATTCACAGGCACAAGAAAAGTAAGGTAACCTGGCTTAGTGTTTTGAATGGATCACAGTTATGTGGTTGTTTTTTTTCTTTTTTTGTGATTGTTTTTAGTTCCATATTTGCCCATCAAAGTTATCTTGTTAATTTTGCAGCACAAGGGCTCAAAATTGGATGAAATGGGTTCAATAAAGGTAGTAGCTTGAAAGCGGCATGTGATCTGTATTGTTGTGTGTCCTCGATGTTGCTAATGAAAATCCGAGAGGTCCTTTGTGTGCTTAAAATAATTGAGGTACACTTTGATCTTCAATATGCTTCTACAATTCAATTTTCATGATAAACAGAAGTTAAATATAACTATTTTTTTGTTAAAATATTTTGTTGCGATCTTAAAAACTGAAACATATAATGTTATCGCAATATCATTTGATAAAAATTTTAGTGAGGTTCTAATTTTTGTTTCGTGCAGAATGGTGCCTGGACTAACTGAAGATTACCAAGATGGTGAATTCACCTGTTGAATTAGATTTATTTGAAGGTACAAAGTGAGGGAAAACAGACTTTTTTGTATCATAGATGACCTTTAATCCAAAACTTCAATCTTTTATTTCAGTTTTAGTGGAGCCGTATAAACAAAATGTTGGAGTGTATCAATATCAGTTTTGTCACGTTTTAGAAGTTTTCTTAATTTTTTAAATGGATAGGCAGGCTGGTATGAAGCTCTGTAAATAACAAAATAGTAAATACTAGTGAAGTGAGAGGCTAAATTAATATAGCAGTCGTTCCTAGTGCGAAAATGATGTCATTTTAGCCCGCTGTATCTATATGATGTCGTTCCGGGTCAGTGTATGTGACGTATTGCACGTATGGGCTTGTTTCCCAACCATTGTAAAGCCGATAAGCCGCCCGTATCTTTAGTGATTGTTTTTATAAACACGATAGATACATTGATGTTGGATCGCTTTGGTGACTGATACTGCTAGGTCAGATACTCAGATTGATCATATTTGGATGCGGTCCCGTGGTCTACCATGGGGATTAACCTGACAAAACTGGACAATGCAAGTGTTTTGAAACTATGACCCATTTATTCTGGCGACGTCTTCTGTTCTTACGTGGTGTCTTAAATAACCTACGAGCTTTATTCAACACCACCCAGCCTTATATTTCCGGCTTTGTTTTTTGTTTTAACCGATCCATATTTGCATGGTTTATATAAGGTTTGAAAACGTGTCAACCATGTGCCTCAATAAAGTTTCTTTAATTGATTTGTTTAGCTTGATTGATCATTTGGACCTTTTTGTTAGTAATATAAGAATATACAGTATGAATGTTTAATGTAAGTATCACATGTTTATATTTTTATGTTATGAATATGAAAGTTACATTTTACAATATATGAACATACATGGACCAAAATAGACCGACGTTTTTACACTAATTGGGTAGTTTCAAGATATTATTTATGTTTAATGTTTAAAATGGTAGCATTCATACCAATCAATATTCAAAAAGCTCATAACTCCGCTTTAGGTTGCTAAGCTGAAGACTTCACATGAGGTAAACCATGTCTTTATTACTCCCATATGAGCACACATAATTGTGTAGCTCTCAATCTTATCCACAATCAATACGTCCAAAATACATTGGTGATTCTTGAGGGGAAACATGACATACTATCTCTCATTGGTTAGAGCATAAGTACAACATGATGTGAGATATGTCTAAGGTGTTACAAACACATTCATTGCTATTTGTCAGTGAGATTTATCCTACCATCCTAAATAGAATAGAAAGTAAGTGGCTCTATTACCATTTGCAACATCCGACTTCACAGCAACCAATTTCGTTCGCTTAACCATGGAGTTCTCCTTTCATCCACGACCAATACATCAAAACATGTTAGTGATATTTTAAGAAGAGGCATTCCTCGGTATCTCTCATGTGGACTTAACAGAATAATTAAGAAGGGGCATGGGAATTCCTCGGTATATCTCATGTGGACTAAACAGAATAATATAAAATTTGCCTAAAGCGTTACAAAATATACAAGTCTAAATATAGAATAACTTCATGGTTTCACAAATGTTTTAATATCATACACGTACACATTAAAACGAACGATGATACATAAAAGTTCTTATTATTAATATAAACATTTGTTACGTAATAACTTTTACATGTGACGCTTATGTGGTTTTACTTTGTTAACGTGACTCACTTTCAAAGACTAAAATCATAACGTGTCATCGTTGCCTATGAACCACCGTAACACCACCACAACCCTCCCTACAACCCCCCAACTCCGATCTCTACCTCACCACCAACCATCGCCGTCTCCAACTAATCGTTACCTACTTACCCGTCTCTCTTAAAATCGAACAACATAGCACCCCTTGGATATTAAAATTCAAATTCTGACCTGCAATTTATTTTTAAGTAAACACATTATAATCACTTTTATCGGCTATTGGCTAGTTATCTTATCTATTATGATGAAATAAAATCCTTAATTTTATACATCATGCTCAAACTGTATTATATACACATGTACTGCAGTACTGCATATAAAAAAGTTGTACAACTATAACCAATTTTATGAATATCAATAAATAACCAATTTTATGAATATCAAATAATTTCTTATTGGCAAATGGCAATAGCAGAAGACGAGTCTGGCTTAAGCGAAAGAACAGCTACTTAAAAAAGGGATGACAGTATTTTTAGTTAGTCTTCTGTTTTAATCTGAGTCTGCTTGGCTTGTTTTTGTTGGTTTGTAAACAAGCGGAGCTGGAGTTTGACTTGGTTCGGATCGTGAGTTAGCTCAGGTTATTTTATTTTATATAATTAGGGCTGCAAACAAACCGAACGAAGACGAACATGACCTTGTTCATGTTTGTTTGTTAAAAAATAATGTGTTTACGAACTGTCCATGAGCACTTACCGAACGACATTCTCTATTCGTGTTCGTTTGATAAAAAAATGCACGTGTTCATGTTTGTTTGTTAAATTCAGGTAAATATGAACGTTCATGAATATAGACGAATACAAGCGAACGTTCATGAATATAGAGAATACAAGCAACGTTCATGAATAAGACAATACAAACGACGTTAATTATGAATAAAATCGGCGTCTTTTATCACAAACATTATGTAGATGCGTCCAAAATATACTAACTCAATTATCAAACATATTTGGCCTAATCTTGATCATACAATTACCATCAAATAATGCCCCCAAAACACAAAATTATCATAGTTAATTAATCAAAATAAGTGAAGTAATACTAATATTTAGTATACTAATGTTTATGAAATAATCTATTGTTGGGAATATTGAAGTACTTAAATTAAAAATAAAGTTAAAAACCTTAATGAACTATCGAACATGAACGAACATAAACGAACACGTTACCCAAAGTTTATGAACGTAAATGAACAAACGCGGCATCTGTTCATGTTCGTTTGTTGAACTAAACAAACGATTTTTTTTTGTTTGTGTTCGTTCATTTATTAAACGAACGAACACAAACGAGCTTTCCGTCGAACAGTTCACGAACTGTTTATTGAATGTTTGGTTTATTTGGAACCCTTTATATACTAATTTACTTTACATGCATTTTGCATTTGCTCTCAAATCTCTTGTATCCATAAACATAGTTTTAATAGTTACAAACTATAGAAACATCAATAAAATAACTTCCTCCAACTTTAAGAGTTATCTGAATTAGAGGATAAAGATAAAAAAGGGTTATTAGATAATTCTTGGTGAATTATTGTAGGGATAATTGTTAGTTTAAATTAGATAACTTTATCTAGTTCGTTAGTTTATTTAATTAAATAGAGTTTGAGTCGGGTTAGGACTAGAACATGTTTAGTATAAATAGATGATAGATTTATCGTATTAGTGTGCTTCTCATCGATAAATAATAAAAGAGTCGAACACTTCGTTCAATCTCGTGTTTTTGTGTTTGATCAAGGGCCTGATTTCCAACAATTGGTATCAGAGCTATAGTTGGCGGTTTTGAGAGTCGTCTTCCGAGAAGGGGGAGTAGCCCCTCACGGGGCTGCAACGGCGGTGGCCGGTGGTTGAAGTCAAAGATAAAGAAAAGCGAAAAAAAGGCATTGAACGGCAGGCTCGGAAATTTTGGAGCTGGTAAAACGGTTGACGGCAAAAGGGAGTTGACATACAAAAAAATCTCTTGTCCGTTCAAAATAAATGGAGTTGCAACGGGTTACGTGGTGTCTCAAATTAAGTCCACGTAGATGGATCATGCATGGTTAACGGTTTGGATGGGTTGTTAAATCCTAAACAGTATTCCAAGGTGGAGGTGAATGAGAAATCCTTTTACAACTTGATTAATTCAAAGTCAGTGGACAACCCAAAATTTGGTGTTGGGTTGATTGAATTAATTTTGGTATGCACGGATTAAAGGGTGCATGTGAGAGGGCAGCGGGTTAGCGGTTCAGGGCGAACCAAAGAAGAAAAACCAAAGGGTGTGTCGCGGATAAAACGAAGGAGCAAGGAGGCTAAGAGATTCGTTTGACGACCGAGCGACGGAACAACAGGTGAGTTGTAGTCTTTGTTGGTGGGTTGATATTTGCGGTGAGGCATACTAAGGCGGAGTCTAACAGGGTGAAAAAACGACGATCAAATAAGGGTTCAAGCTGTTTGACATAATGTGAAGCGAACGGTGGATCGGGTCAGCGGATGTCACGGGAAGTATCGTTGGGATGACGGTAGTGGCAGGCGATCAGTTCGGTTCGTTTCGGTGGTAAACTTCATAGCATTAGCAATTTTCAATCAGGTAAGATCAAGACCCTATCTGTAACGCCTCACGTTTTCCTTACTTTCTATTTATAGCAAGCTCGTGTTGTAATTCTATTTTCGGAAATCTTTGTATTCGTAATCTTCTTTTCGTTGTAAACGTTGTAATCGAGACTTGATTCATAATGGAAATATACTTTTTGCCCTATACTTGTTCATACAATACTTATACATGATACGCACACTCGAATACGTGTTACATTTGATGATACACAACATTCATACAGGATACATGCTTTATACATGATGCCTATACTCGATCTCGATCATTTGATGCATACTCATACATTATAAACATTACCTATGCTTATGCTACCTTATTGCACCTTAAAATGTCATAAAATATCCTAAAAATGGTCCAAACCCGTCAAAATTAATCAAAACAACAAAACTTAAAAGGTGTGTCCCGACCCGGTCCGTAAGGGTGTCTGGGCGGGACAGATTGTTTTGGCTCGCGAATTATGCACGAATCCACACACTTTGGTCTCACCCAATGGCCTTTTAACCCCATTTAAGACCCCAAACCACCTCCTAACTTCTCCTCTATATAAACCAAGCTTCCCCACACCTAAAACACTTTCACAACTCCATCTAATCACTCTCAAATCACCTCAAGAACACTCCACATCAGATTTTTCGGACAGATTATACCTTCTTCACAAAAGTGAGCATAACTTGCTCAAACTTGGTCTTTTCCCTTGATTCTTCTTCCTACTTACTTGGATAATCTTTGGGTTGAATTCCTAGGGTTCTCAATGGAGAATCCAACCTGGAAATGCCCCGAAATTGTCCAAAAACTTTCTGTTTGAATCAAAACTTTTCAAAACTTGTTTATGTTCATCCAACTTGAGTTATTCTCATCTCAAACCTATGTCCGAATGCTTACAACACTTCTTGTGGTTGGTTAGGCTTAAAAACAAGGTTGAGACATTCAAACAAGAGGTCTAAACCTCACAATAATTCTGTTTCATAAGAGCATTTAGCTCACAAGTGATGCAAGTTCATAGACTTGTTCATGTGAGTCCACCAAGGTTAGCTTTGGCTATCCTAAACATTGAGACCACACATCACTTGATGATTTTCATCATCATCTCAAGTAGTTTGCTAGTCCTAAAGTGTCACAACCCTGCCAAGCCATTGACATGTGTCCTCGTGGGCTTTCCGGGTTGCATTTCACTTGGCTACTTGATATCATGGTGACACACATCATATTCTTGTCAGTTACATTCTTGTTTATATTCTTGTTCTAGTACCCTCCTTGTTACCTTTTG
Organism: Scalesia atractyloides; assembly: GCA_947069175.1. Classification (NCBI taxonomy): domain Eukaryota; kingdom Viridiplantae; phylum Streptophyta; class Magnoliopsida; order Asterales; family Asteraceae; genus Scalesia; species Scalesia atractyloides. Next base: position 29,203 of record CAMTDV010000294.1, read on the forward strand.
GTGACTTGTGAAGTTGTGAACATCAAAGTGGACGGTTAAACCTCCCACCTCATGCTTGACTTACATGATACTTAGAGGTACAAAGTGGATGGTTCATCCTCCCACCTCCTACATGATTATATTACTATGTATATATATTATGGACTATAAAATAAACCTAAAAACCGAACCCTTGATAATGACTAAGTAATCATCTATCGAGTTATTAAGTTTATCACTAAAGTATGTAGTTCCTTGTCACGATTCTAATAGGTCTCGAACCTATGAAACCATATTAACCCATTTCGGGTTATCATAGTGTCAAGACCAAGTGCTATGTCTTAGTGAATATTTTCATACATACTTTAATTCTTATTTCCGTAATCTCGCTCGAATACTCCAAGTCCACCGCTGCACTCATAACTAATACCTAAGTTCTTCTTGTAGAAGGACAAGGTGCCAAACTCTAAATCAACACAACAAAGCTCCCGGGATTTCTTAAGTGGAACACTTAGCAAAACTGTGAGTACACTCGACCCATTTACCGTTTTAATCACTTACGGGTTGTAACATGTTTACCTAACAAAATACACATATCACAAACTCATGCTTTACATGCTCAATCCTTATACATGAATACTTGTTATGCCTAGAAACATGCTTGATTATACATGCTTGATCATTAACTTAGCTAGCCCAACTTATCATATATAGCGCTATAGGAGTAGCACGCCGCCCGTCGGGTTATGTTAAGATATTCATTCTCATTTTAGTCTTGTCGCTTTGTGGTAAGGGAAGCTCGATATCGTTAAAACTTTTGTGGAAACTCGGGGTTTGATCTAGTATCGCATGATTAGTATGAACTTTGCTTACAATTACCATGTGGATTCGAGTTACACTTTTATACTTATGCTATGTATCACCAAACTTGTGTACTCGTCTTTGCCTTTGCATTGAACTCGTATTTTTAACATGTTACAGGTTGATGAAGATTTTGCCATGAAATTGGAGTAGTGATGATGCTTAGATACACATATAGATGTTAGGTTTATAAAATGTTGTATCAAATTTTGCCTTTGTTATTGTTGTATTTGAAATTCTTGTATTGTATGACAATGTTATTATGAATGAAATATGGGTTTTATTTAAATATTGTCACCAAATAGAATTTATGAGAATGAGCAATCTCGCTCATCTCACTCCAATGTTCCGCCATCGGTTGAGGTGTGACAGATTGGTATCAGAGCCATAACTATAGGGAATTAGGTAGAATTGCCATGTTCGACCTAGTCTATAGTTTAAGTGTCCATTTTTGACCATTCTTATGTCATGCTTAAAATTTTATTCTTCCTCATTGCTTCTTCCTTATCTTTTGGTCTTAAAATTTACATAATGTCTTTCCTAAGATATTTTACATAATACACTTGAAGACACTCATGATGCAAACGAGACAATTCGCATCAAAATAGGTCCAATGACTTACAATTTTTGGTGAAATCCGTCAATCCGCGTATTAGATTTTTCACGAAGTTATACCATCAAGTTAGGGGTGACATCCACACCTTGATGGAAACTTCCATTTCATGCTCTAGTGGATCTTACAAACGAGTCGGAATATGCTCCTCATTTAGTAATAGACAAACCACACTTAGGGTACGAAATCTTCAAGTTATGGGTGAAACCCGCACCTTGTCGATTAAGTCCCATTCCTCGATTTTCGCTCTCGCCAAAGTTTCGATTTTCTAATCGATTAGAGACGTATAGTAACTGGAAGGGTAAAATACCGTTAGTCGCTTCTCGATGAGAGTATTTTACCTATAGGCCAAAGCACGTTTCTCTAATTCGAAAGGATCTTCGATTTACTTTGGAAATGTCGACGTTTCTCTACCAGAAACAATCTCATGTTTTATTGAGCCAATCTTTTATGTTATCTCAATTCATATGTGATTTTATACTTGTTACCTTATTCGTTTCGAACCGTTACACATTTCGCACGTTTATCGCAATAAAAAACAATGCTAATCCTCGTGAACACACTAAATTTATACTCCTTATTCGCATCCATATGTGATATTACATGCTATGCTTAATGAATTCATGCAAACTTTATGAACCATACTTAACGAATCCATGCAAACTTTGTGAACCATGCTTGAACCTTATACATGCTTATTCATGCGCAACTTGTTTATTTTCCGTATTATGATCAAGTCTCATCCCTTTTCTTCTATGTTGAATCTCTAGATGAACTCTCCTAACTCATCCAAGAAGTCCAAGAGGTCCAACAAGGGTTCCAACAACAACAACAACAACAACAATGAAGACTCCATCTCCAAACAAGAACTCGTCGGTCTTGTCACCGAGCAAATGGCCGATCAACGTCATACGCGACATCGTTAGCCAGCTTCAAACCATCCATACCGAAGGCACACCCAAATCCTCTGCCGACTCTAAAACCGACAACCCCAAAGCGTCCTTCCAATTCAAGCATTTCATGGCTTGTAAACCGGTAGAATTCACTGGCATGGACGGTGTCACCGCCATGATCAACTGGTTTGACGCAACGGAGCTTACCTTTCTTCAGGGCGGGTGCCCTGATGAACTTCGAACCCTCAACGCTACCGGGGTCTTTCGCCAGAGAGCCCTCGAATGGTGGACTACTGAACACAACAAGCATGGCAACGAAGCAACCCGCGCTCTCACTTGGGACGAGCTCAAGCAGCTCATGAGAGATCAGTTCTGTCCTCCCCACGAGACCCAGAAGCTCGAAAACGAATTCTGGAACCTCACCCAGTAGGGGAGCGATGCTGAAGGACTGATCACTCGCTTCAAACAATTGAGTATCGTCTGTCCTGGACAGGTGGATACAGTTCCCAAAGCGATAGCTAAGCTTATTCGTTCGCTTTCGCCTGTGATCATGAACCACGTAGCTGCCGCACGCCCCAGAACCATCAAAGAAGCCTATAGCACCATCATAGAGCTGAACCACAACTGCATCCTTCAGGGGGCCTACGATAAGGTTCCTACAAAGAATGCGCACTAAGCCACAGCCAACACCACCACCACTATCGAATCACCTCCCCCTCAACCCAAAAAGAACCCCATCAAGAACAAGAAGCGGAAGGCTTCGGTTCAAAACAACGCGGTTGTCACTCCGCCTGCCCCTACGCCTTTAAATGCCATCTCCTCCACCCAAAACAACGATCCACCCAAACGAAACTACACTGACACTTGGCCTAAGTGTGATCGTTGCACCTATCACCATCTCCCTTCTACCCCATGCCGGAAATGCGCCAACTGTAACAGGATGGGGCATTTCGCTAGCCATTGTCGCCAAACCCAAAGCAACCAAGCCATTGTCCCTAACCCTATCCCGAACCAAACTCAACCCCAGCGTCAAAATGCTCCTGTGCGAGCATGTTACAAATGTGGCGATCCCAACCATCTCACCAATGTATGCCCTCTTCTCAACCAGGAACATCAGCATCAGCAGCAGCAATAGCAGCCTGAGCCTGCTAAGGGACGAGCTTTCATGCTTACCTCCGCTCAAGCCCAGAGCTCTAACGACGTCATTACTGGACGTTCCTTGTGAACCATATTTATGCTACTTGTCTATTTGATACTGGCGCCGATAGGAGTTTTGTATCGCTGGAATTTGAACCTTTGCTTAAGTGCGAACGATCTAAAATGCCTAATCCTTTCACTGTCGAGGTCGCTAATGGTAAAACCATCTCCGTTGATTCCGTTCTTTCTGGTTGCTCTTTGATTCTTAACGATCATTCGTTCTCCATTGACCTCATTCCCACTATTCTGATCGAGAAAGAATCTCTTCTGAACGACCAAGTCATAATGAGATTAAAAAATGGGTAGTTTCGACATCATAGTAGGCATGGATTGGCTTATGTGAGTTCGTGCCGAAGTTGTTTGTTCCGAAAATTTCATTCTCCTCCCTCTTCCTCAAGGTGATTCTCTACACGTCTATGGCGAGAAACCTTCTAAAGGTCTCAAGCTTATGTCATGCATTAAAGCGAACAAGTACTTGCGTAAAGAGTACTTTGCCTTTCTCGCCCATGTTGTGGAAAAGAAAGACAAAGGTCCAAGCATAAGTGATGTTCCTGTCGTTGGTGAGTTTCCTTCCATTCTCCTGAGGATCTTCCTGGTCCTCCGCCTCCTCGAGCTCTTGATTTTCGTATTGATCTTATTCCTGGTGCAACTCCCGTTGCGAAAGCTCCCTATCGTCTAGCACCCTTGGAGAGGCAAGAACTATCAAGCCAACTTCAAGAGCTTCTTGATAAAGGCTTTATACGCCCTAGTACTTCCCCTTGGGGCGCTCCCGTTCTCTTCGTAAAAAGAAAGATGGGTCATTTTGCATGTGCATTGACTATCGTGAACTCAATAAGCTTACAGTCAAGAACCGATACCCCCTTCCTCATATCGATGATCTCTTCGATCAATAGCAAGGCGCGAAGTGCTTTTCAAAGATTGATCTCCGTTCTGGTTATCATCAACTTCTGGTTTTCGAGGAAGATGTACCCAAAACCGCTTTCCGCACACGTTATAGACACTACGAGTTCATGTTGGGTTGACCAACGCACCTGCAGTGTTTATGGATCTCATGAACCGCGTGTGTAAGCCTTTTCTCGATCATTTTGTCATTGTATTCATCGACGATATCCTAATCTACTCCAAGAAAAAATAAGAGCACGGACGACATTTGCGTCTCATTCTTCAGCTTTTGCAAACCGAACGTCTTTATGCCAAATTCTCCAAGTGTGAATTTTGGCTAAAGGAGGTTCAATTCTTAGGTCACACCGTCAATGAACTCGGTATTCATGTTGACCTTGCAAAGATAGAAGCTGTAAAGAATTGGATTACACCTAAGTCGCCCTCTGAAATTCGTTCGTTCCTTGGCCTAGCTGGGTATTATCGTCGATTCATCTTGAATTTCTCCAAGATTGCCGTTCCTTTGACTTCGTTGACTCAAAAAGATAAACCTTTGTTTGGGGTTCCGAATAAGAGGAATCTTTCCAAATGCTTAAGGACATGCTTTGTAATGCTCCTATCCTCACTCTCCCCGATGGGAACGACGATTTCGTCGTGTATTGCGATGCCTCTAACCAGGGTCTTGGTTGCGTTCTCATGCAACGGGACAAAGTAATCGCTTACGCGTCGAGACAACTCAAAATTCATGAGAAAAACTATACTACTCACGATCTTGAACTTGGTGCAATTGTTTTTGCATTAAAGATTTGGCGACACTACCTTTACGGTACGAAGTGTACGGTCTTCACCGACCACAAGAGCCTTCTTCAACATATCCTCACTCTCCCCGATGGGAACGACGATTTCGTCGTGTATTGCGATGCCTCTAACCAGGGTCTTGGTTGCGTTCTCATGCAACGGGACAAAGTAATCGCTTACGCGTCGAGACAACTCAAAATTCATGAGAAAAACTATACTACTCACGATCTTGAACTTGGTGCAATTGTTTTGCATTAAATATTTGGCGACACTACCTTTACGGTACGAAGTGTACGGTCTTCACCGACCACAAGAGCCTTCTTCAACATATCTTTGATCAAAAGGAACTCAAAATGCGTCAACGTCGTTGGGTAGAATTGTTAAACGACTACGAATTTGATATTCGCTACCCCCTGGCAAGGCGAATGTCGTGGCCGAT
>CAMTDV010000295.1:5000-7500 GCA_947069175.1 Scalesia atractyloides
TCCCCGTGTTGATCAAATTAAGCCGCAGCTCCACTCCTGGTGGTGCCCTTCCGTCAATTCCTTTAAGTTTCAGCCTTGCACCATACCCCCCCGAACCCAAAACTTTGATTTCTCATAAGTGCCACGAGTCCTAAAGCAACATCCGCTATCCCTGGTCGGCATCGTTTATGTTGAGACTAACGTATCTGATCGTCTTCGACCCCCAACTTTCGTTCTTGATTAATGAAAACATCCTTGGCAAATGCTTTCGCATTGTTCTCTTTCATAAATCCAAAATTTCACCTCTGACATGAAATACGAATCCCCCGACTGTCCTGTTAATCATTACTCCGATCCCGAAGCCAACTAATAGGACCGAAATCCTATGATGTTATCCCATGCTAATGTATACAGAGCGTAGCTTGCTTGAGCACTCTAATTTCTTCAAAGTAACAACACCGAGCACACCCCCCCATTAAGGTAGAGCGCATCGCCGACAAAGGACGAGTAAACCGTCACACCTGATGGCGACCGCCGACCCAACCCAAAGTCCAACTACGAGCTTTTTAACTGCAACAACTTAAATATACGCTATTGAGCTGAATTACCGCGCTGCTGGCACCAGACTTGCCCTCCAATGATCCTCGTTAAGGATTTAATTGTACTCATTCCAATTACCAACTCGTTTGACCGTATTGTTATTATTGTCACTACTCCCCGTGTCAGATGGTAATTGCGCGCCTCGCCTTCCTTGGTGTGTACCGTTTCTCAGCTCCCTCTCCGAATCGAACCCTAATTCTCCGTCACCCGTCACCACCATAGTAGGCCACTATCCTACCATCGAAAGTTGAGTAGGCAGAAATTTGAATGATGCTCGCCGGCACGAGCCGTGCGATCCTCGAGTTATCATGAATCATCGCAGCAACGCAAAGCCCGCGTCGACCTTTTATCTAATAAATGCATCCCTTCCAGAATCGTTTGTTGCACGTATTACTCTAAATTACTACGGTTATCCAGTAGCAAATACCATCAAACAAACATAACTGATTTAATGACCATTCGCAGTTTCACAGTCTGAATTTGTTCATACTTACACATGCATGCTAATCTTTGAGACAAGCATGATGACTACTGCAGGATCAACCAGTAGCATTCCTCTTTGACATGCCCATCCGCAATGCTTGCCATACCGCTGGCATCATTCTAAGAGAAGCGACAACGCTAAACGAGGCAGAACAAGATCCCTAAGGACCCATCCCACATCAGTCCTATCCAAGTACCAACAATGTCAATGGCCACAACATCAACCAAGCATTAACGATGCATGCAAAAACAGCTTCGAGGTTCATCTTACACCACCGAGATGAACAAACGAAGCAACTTTGATCGATCGGGACAATTCCATAACGTAGTACAACACAGAAACCCACACTCTGCCTAGCCATACTACCTAGGCAAACATCAAGAGGTAATCGTGCATTGTTGCGCAAGCAAAGAGCCAACCACCCGTAACAAAACCAAACACACACTCATGCACCTTTACGATGGACGTTCCGAAACCACCTGCAATGGCACCCACCATAGCCAAAGGCAAGCAGACAACCAAATGCAGAAAGTGATTCCCAAAACACCCGGCGATGCGAAGGCCAACGACTATAAAGCTACAAATTGTTTTCACTTTTGATGACTCCTACTCATTCTCCATAGCCTATAATAGCAATCCAAAAGTCATAATCAGTTGCATCGAGATTGGGGTTCAATGACATATTATACACACTGACGAAGCTAACCATCTGGGAATGACATTGGTTCCAGCTCTCAGCTTCCCACATATATTTATTGGATCGCAAGCATCAGACATCTAAAACGTTTCTGAAACCAACAAAGTAATCCATCATGCCAAAATACCGTCGCCACCCATGTTGACACCTCGTTGGTCAATGATAGATATTGGGCATGTCCCAAATCCACAGCAACAAGCAACACCCTATAGGCAATTCCACCCCTTGAACTACAATTGCGCTGCTGTGCTGCCGAATGTTACCTTAAAGCAAGCATCATGTCCATCATCGATCCAACTTATACCAACATGTTGTTGCAACTCAACGACTTTCCCCATAGACACCTTGCCTAAATCCTAGTGTGCCATGCAGATTTGTTGTGATATAGATATTGGCGTTCCCAAATCCACAGCAAGCAAGCAACCCCCTATAGCAATTCCACCCGCTTGAACTACAATTGCGGCTGCTGTCTGCCGAACTGTACCTTAAAGCAAGCATCCTGTGCATCATCATCCAGACGTACCTAACATGTGCAAGCTCAGAAGATTTCCCCATAGCCACTTGCCGAACTCCTATAGACAATTTCGGTTGATGATAATATTCGTTCCCAAATCCACACAACAACAACCCCCTATAGCAATCCACCCCTTGAACTACAATTGCGGCTCTTGCTGCCGGAACTTACCTTAAACAACATCCTTGTCTATCATCGGATCGTCCCGAAATTTACGGGTTGTAGG
>CAMTDV010000295.1:12500-26830 GCA_947069175.1 Scalesia atractyloides
AGTAAACGCAGCACACGAGACGACTGTCTTATCAAACCACACACTACGCTGCTCCCTGCTGAGGAGACTTCCGTATTTAGGCCAACCACGCCATGGGCACGGGAGAACCCAAATATCCGCCCCGACACAGGACAACCCTAGAAGGGATGCCTGGTGGGGCGACGTGATGCGTGACGCCCAGTGCAGACGTGCCCTCAAACCGGATGGCTCTGGGCGCATACTTGCGTTCAAAACTCGATGGTTCACAGGATTTGCAATTCACACCAAGTATCGCATTTTGCTACGTTCTTCATCGATGCGTGAGCCGAGATAATCCGTTGCCGAGAGTCGTTTAAGTTTACAAAGAAGCCATGTCAACGCGCACAACCGCGAACGGGGCTGCAACAGCACGGCCCTTTAATTTTTTTTTCCTTGGCACGTCTTGTGCCGGGGTTTTGTTATTTCGTCAACATGACATCCATGAATGCAACCAAGGTATGGGCCATGCATGAACGTCACTCGACAAGGCCTCACAAGTCCCACGAAACAAATGCTCGGTCCTCACAAGGCAAGATGTTGTTATACTTGTTCACGGGTCGTTCTGCTATGCAGGTGTTCGACAATGATCCTTCCGCAGGTTCACCTACGGAAACCTTGTTACGACTTCTCCTTCCTCTAAATGATAAGGTCAGTGGTAATTCTCAGCGACGTCCGCGGGCAGCGAACCGCCCACGTCGCCACGATCCTAACACTTCACCAGGACCATTCAAATTCGTAGGAGACGATCGGCGTGTGTGTACAAAGGGCAAGGGACGTAGTCAACGCGAGCTGATGACTCGCGCTCTTACTAGAATTCCTCGTTTAAGACCGACATATTGCAATGATCTATTCCCCATCACGATGAAATTTCAAAGATTTCTCCGGCCATGTCGGCCAAGGCTATATACTCGTTGAATACATCAGTGTAAGCGCGCTGCGGCCCAAAACATCTAAGGCATCACAGACCTGTTATTGCCTCAAACTTCCGTGGCCTAAAAGGCCATAGTCCCCTCTAAGAAGCTGGGCCATGGAGGATACCTCCACATAGCTAGTTAGCAGGCTGAGGTCTCGTTCGTTAACGAATTAACCAGACAAATCGCTCCACCAACTAAGAACGCCCATGCACCACACCCCTAATCAAGAAAGACTCTCAGTCTGTCAATCCTTACTATGTCTGACCTGGTAAGTTTCCCCTGTTGAGTCAAATTAAGGCCGCAGGCCCACCCTGGGGGGGCCCTTCGTCAATTCCATTCAGTTTCAGCCAGCGACCTACTCCCAAACCCCGAAACCCAAAAACTTAGATTTCTCATAAGGTGCCAAAACGATTTCCAAAAGCAACATCCGCTGATACCCTGGTCCGGCAAACGTTTATGGTTGAGACTAGGACGGTATCTGATCGCCTTCGAGCCCCCGAACTTCGTTCTTGATTAATGAAAACAATCCTTGGCAAAAGCTTTCGCAGTTTGTTCGTCTTTCATAAATCCAAGAATTTTCACCTCGACTATGAAATACAATGGCCCCCGACTGTCCCTGTTAATCATTACTCCGATCCCGAAGGCCAACTAATAGGACCGAAATCCTATTATGTTAACCCATGCTAATGTATACAACGAGGGTTGCTTTACACCTAATTTCTCAAAGAAAAAAACGCCGAGGCACACCCCCCATAAAGGTAGGAGCGACGCCCACAAAAGGCATTAAAAAAGGGCACCCTGATGGGGGACCGGGGCCCACCCAACCCAATTCCAACACGACTTTTTAACTCAACAAAAATTAAAAAAAACCAATAAATGACATTTAAGGCCAAACTACCCAATGGGGCTCATATGCTTTTGGGTCCTCACAAAACCGCAGTTGCTGGGCACCCTGGGCCCTGATGTTTGGGGCCCTTTCCAGGCACATGGCTTGTTTTCCAGGCAGCGTGCTGGGCAACATTCCATGATGTGGGGGGGCTTCCAAGGAGCGTGCTGGGGCCCAAAATGGCCCATGAAATGGGGGGCGCTTCCAAGGGAGCATGGCTTGTTTGCCAGCAACGTGCCCACAAGGTTTTGGGGGGAAAAAATCGATTAACAACAAACCCCGTTCGCTTTGAGGGTCGTGTGGGGGGTTTTTCAAAGGCACCGGGCCTTTTATTATAGGAAAAGGGGGTTGGGGAACCCCATGCCCGGGGGGATTTTTTTAAAAAACTTAAACCCGCTCTCGTGTGGCCTTTTTACCCTTTTGGGGCCCCCTTTCTTGTGGCCCCAGGGTTTCCCCAAGGGCCCCCGTTTTCCCCTAAAAAATACAAATTTTTGCACAAAAAGGGAAAGTGGCAAAGGAAAAAACAATTTAAATTTTTTTAGGAATCAAAAATTTTTTTGAGGTTTTTCTGGTCGTCGGGGCACAATCACGAGTCGTTGGGGCATTGAAATCACGCTCGTTGGGCGATGGGCAGGCGGGCTGGGGCCAAAATGTGCGATTTTCTAGGCAGCGTGGGGGGAGGGGCGCTTGGGCTCGGTTTTTCCCTCGTAGGCGCCGGGGGGTTGGGTGGGGCGCGCTTGGGGGGCTTCTTGGGGGAGCGCTTGTTTTTTCGCCCCCCCACCCCCTTTTGGGTTTTTCTCGCTGGCTTGCCCTTTTTCCCCGGGGAAGGGGGCTCAACACCCCCCCTTCCCCTTTTAAATAAACCCTTTTTGCACAAAAAAAGGGTAAGGTGACAGGAAAAATGACCTTTTAAATTTTTTTGGGGAAAAACATAATTTTTTTGGAAAAACCCCAAACAAACGACGTTTGGGTTGGCATAAATTTTGCGTGAACCCCCGGTAACGTTTTTTTATTTGGGCCCGGAAAAAAAAAATTTTGGGGTTTTCCCCGGTTTTTCCCGGGGGGCCCGTGGGGGCCGCCCCGGTTTCCCCCTTTAACGCTTTTTTTTGGGTTTTATAATTTTTTCCGGGAACGCCCTGAAACGCGTCGGATCTTTTCCCCAAACTTTTTCGGGGCTTGGGTTTTTAAGGGGCCCCGGTAGGGTCGTTTGGGGGTCCGGGCCGGCTTGCTCGGGTCAAAGCGTTTTACCCGGGCCCCGCGCCCTTTTTGGTTTGCCACAACCGTATAAAAAGCGGTCCCGGGAAAGGCAAAAAAACTTTTATGTGAGCCCCCGGGACAATTTAGACGGTGGTTTTCGGGAAAGAACAACCTCGGGTCGGCCCGCGGGCCCGTACTTCAGTTTTGGGTTTGGGGTTTTTTCGTAACACCACCACGACGTTTGGATCTTTACGAAACCCCTTTAAAACGGTTTTTTCACGGGCATTGTTTGGGTGTGGCGGGTCCCGCCATCACGTTTCGGGACCGGGAGTTTTTTTCCCCGGGGCCCGTGGGGCCCCCTTCCCGGTCATGGATCGGGGCCCGTTTTACTCTTTTTGGCACCAAACTTTATACAAAAGGTTTTTTCAAGTGCATTCTTAAGCTCGTACTGGTCAACCCCCCACGTTTGTCGGGGCGGGTATTGATTGGGGCCTTTGGGGTTTTTTTTTTTTTTGGGCCCGATGCTCCGGGCCCCAGGTCGGGCCCGTTGTACTCGGATAGGCCCCAAAAAGTTGACGTGGGTTTTTCAAAAAGGTCCCCCGTTAGGGGGGCATCCGGGGCATGGGGGTTCACATTTTTAAAGGAAAGTTGTACGGTGGCCGGGCCCCACCATCACGTTTTGGCCCATGTGTTGACTTTGGGGGGCGATTTGGGGCCCCCAGGGACTTGGATCGGGCCCCCTTTTTACCCGAAACTCCCCGAAACTTTACATGGTTTTCACGGGAAAAGTTTTTTAGGGGGTCTCGGGGCCCTGCCCTCTCGTTTTGGGCCCCATTGTTAACTGAGGGCGTCGATCGGGGCCCCTTTGTGTCCCTTGGCCCAAAGGAAACGGGCCCGATTAAAACTCGAAAACGACACAAAAAACCCAATCCAGGGTGTTTCAAAGGGGCTTTCCTTTTGGTCTAACTGGTCACGAGTTCAAATTTTTCGGGGCAGGGCTTCGTTGGGCCCCGGGGGTTTGGGGCCCCATGTGCCGGATCGGCCCCGAAAAAGTCACGTGGGATGTTTTACGTGCAAAAGGTTAAAGGGGAGTTTAAGGCGTCAAAAAGGTTCGACCGGCAAAGGGCCCTTTTCCAAGCCGCTCCCGGTTGTTATTCCCGGGGGCCCGGGCATCGGCCGTGTAAAAAGGTTGGAAAAAGACGTGTGGCGTGTTGGCAAGCTAACAAAAGGGATCGTGCCCGGCCAGGGTCACATCGCCCGTTTACTAAATAACCCCTGGGGCCCCGGCTTTTGGCCCCTTAACAAGGGGATCGAAATTGGGACATTGGGGCTTTGGGCCCAAGGGGCTGGCATCTTAAACAATGGGGTTTGCCCGCTCACAAAAAGGGATCGTGGTCAGTTCACACTCTGGGCCCCTTTTGGGGGTTTTTTTGGGTGAGGCAAAACCCCCGGGGGAGGAAACCCCGGGGGTTTGTGTATCCCCTAGTCCCCCCTATATAAAAACATTCCGAGGGAAAATGCAAAAATGAAAGGGAAACAAAAATTACTTTTTTCAATGGATCATAATCGGCCCCCCTTTTAAAATTTTTTCCCAAAACTTTTGAAATTTTTTCAGGGGACTTGTGGGGAAAACTTTCAACACTTTTGAAAAATTTTTCAAACGCTTGTGATAATTTCACAAGTGGGGACCACAAACCTCCCGGAACAAAAACCCCTTTGGGAAAATTTTTTGGGGGTTTTTAAAAGTTTATTTGGGGGGGAGGGCTTTTTTTTGGCGACGCGGGCTGAAATCTCAGTGGAAACATGGGGGGAAACAAGGCCCACCCCCCTCCCCCTTACCCTACCCCGCACGTTAAAAATTTTTTTTCGTCTGCAAAAAGGGTTTTCCCCGTCGCTTGAAAGGGAAAAATTTTAAATTCAAAGGGGGCCCGCGGCGGGGTTTGTCCGAAAAGCGCGAGCTTAGCCTAAAGAAAACGTGGCCCCTTTTGGGGGCCCGAGGCCCCCTACTGCGGTTCCCTTTTGGGGTGGTTTCGCTGGATAAAAGAACCTTTACATGGGAACTCCGTTAATCCCAAAAAATCCGTCACAAAAAAGAAAGACGAGCATTTTGGGTAAACCTTTTAAAAAGTCATAGTTTCTCCCGGGCCCTTTACCCCCCGGGTTGGGTTTAATTTCTTCCAAAATTTTACATTCAAAACACTGGGCAGAAATCACAAAGCGTTAGCAAACCCCAGGGAAACCCTCGCAATGCCTTTGTTTTTAAATTTAAAAAGTCGGGTTCCCCTTTCCCGTACCCGTTTTTTGGATTGGCTGTTCGACCCCCCCGGGGAAGGCCCCCCAAGAGGGCCTTCCCATCCGTCCCCCGGCCCCGGCACGCGGGGGAACCCGCCCCCTTTTGCCGCGGAAAAACCGCCCCGAGCAGTCCCCCCGACAGCCGACGGGTTCGAAAACCAGGGACCCCCCGTGCCCCGCCCCCTCAGGGGCCCCAAACCTTTTTTTTCCCAGGTTCCGGAAAACCATTTTGCCGACTTCCCCCTTGCCTACATTTTTCCATCGACCAAGGGTGTTCACCTTGGGAAACCTTAAACGGTTTTGAGACGACCGGGGCGTGGGGAGGCACTCGGCCCCCCGGATTTTTTATTGGGGGCCCCGGGGGCCCCCACCGGACAAGCGCGACGTGCGGTTTTTTCCCCCTTTCCCGCCGCGGAAACCCCCCAAACCCCCTTGAGTCTTTTTCCAAGGGGGGGCAAAGGGTGTTTTAACCCGAAAAAGGGTAACTCTTTTTCCCCGGGCCCCCGCCGACGTCCCCCGGAATCCCAAACGTTTCCCCTCAGCCGCCACGTCCCGGTTCCAGGAATTTTAAACCCATTCCCTTTCAAAAACTCCGCGGGGAAAACACCTATTTGACGGGCTTTTCCCCCGTCTTTTTAAAGGAAACAAATAACACCCGGCCAAGTTTCCCCCTTTACCAAAAGGAACCTTTTTCCCCCCCTTTCGGGGTTCAAAGTTCACAAATTTTTTAAATTTTACTAAACCAAAACCAAAAATCCGCACCGACTGGGGCCCCTCCGCCCGGGCCCCACGGGCCCCAAAGGTTTTTTTAGCGACCGCCCGCCCTCCTACTCATCGGGGGCCCGGCCCCTTGCCTTTGGAACGGCCGGGGTAAAATCCCCGCGCTTTAACGGGCCAAAACCATTTTTTTGGGGGTAGTTATTTTGGCAGGGGGAATTTTTTACAAATCTCCTTAGGGGGATTTTTTTTGACTTTTCCCTTTACCCCCCGTCCTGGGTGTCTTTAAACCCACCCCAACACCCTTTTTGGGGGTTCTAAAAGGGTTGGGGCGCAAGTTTTTGGCACCTTAACCCGGCTTCCGGTTTTTACCCGCCGCCAGTTTCTTTCTTAAAACCAAAAAAAGGCCCACTTTGGGGCCCTTTTCGTTTCCGTGGGGCGGCTCAAAAAAAGGGGCCACGCCGGTTCCCACTATTTAAAGGGTTTTAAAAAAAGGGTTTGAAAGGGGGTTTGCGCCCCCCGATGCCCAATTTATTCGCCTTTTTCCCCGGTAAACTCCGCAAACCCCCGGGGTCCACTATCCTGAGGGAAACTTCGGGGGGGAAAAACCAAAACTACTTAGACGGGTTATTAAGGAAACCTTTTCCCGGCCCCTAAAAACCCAAGCAAACGAACCCATTTTGGGGACGTCAGTAAACGCCCGCGGGGCCTCCACCAGAGTTTCCTCTGGGCTTCCCCCGCCCGGGAAAAATTCACCATCATTCGGGTCCCGCCCGGGATTCTACACTCGAACCCTTTTTCAGAAGAACAAGGTCCGGTCGGCGTGGGACCCCAAGAGGGGGATCCCGCCAATCAGCTTCCCAAACCCTTTTTCGGGTTTTTCCACCCGTTGACTCGCACCCCATTCCCGACTCCTTGGTCCGGTTTTAAGGGCGGGCCGAATGGGGGGGCCCGCAGGGCCCGGGCCCGGAGCACCAGGGTTTCCGAAGCACGCCGGAAAGGCGCGTGGGTTTCCAACCACGATCGGGGACAAAAAGGCACCCCCAAGGCATTTTAAACAGCCTGGGCTTTGCCGCCGGACCAATCCCACCGGGGGCCCCGCCCCGAGCCGATTTGGCCCGACCCCACTTACACCGTTTTCCCCCCCCCGACCGGGACGCATCGCCGGCCCCCCAAAAATTTGCTTCCCTTCCCCGACAAATTTTAAGCACTCTTTTGACTCTCTTTTCAAAAGTCCTTTTTAAACTTTCCCCCCCGCGGAAAAATCCTTTTTTGCTATCGGCCACCCAGTAAATTTTAAACCTTGGACGGAAAATTTTCCGGGCCCTAAATTTGGGGGTGCATTTTTCCCCAAAAAACCCCACTCCAGACACCCCCTCGTGGTGCGAAGGGGGAAAACAGGGCCCCCGGGAGGCCCCCGGGGGGTTCCAAAACCCTCTCCCCCCCGCCCCCTTCCCAGGGGAATTGGGCCCCCTCCGACGCTGAAGGGCCTTCTCCAACTACAATTCGGACGACGAAGACGCCCCCATTTTTCCCCGCGGGCTGGGCCCCAAATTTTTTTCCCCTCGCCCTTACCAAAGGGAAATCCTTTTAAAAGTTCTTTTCCTCCGCTTAATTTATAAAGGGTTTAAACTCCGCGGGGTATTTTCCGCCCCGGACCCCGGGGGGTCGCCGATTCCAAAAACCCCTCGGGCCAAAAGACAACACCACCCGGGGACTTTAAGAGCCTCTACACCCCAAAGGGAAAAAAAACCCGCCGGAAAAGAGTCCCTTTAAACCCCCATGGGGCTTCCCCCATGATTGGGGGAAATCCTATTTAGGCCAACCACCCATGGGCCCCGGGGGACCAATAAACCCCCCAACACAGGACAACCCTAAAGGGAAAAGCCTGGTGGGGCGACGTGATGCTTGACCCCCCAGGGAAAACGTGGGCCCCAACCGGTGGCTTTGGGCCAAATTTTCTTCAAAAAATCGATTGGGTTTACGGATTTTTGCAAAATTTACACCAAGTATCGCCTTTTGCTACGTTTTCATCGATCGTGACCGGAAAATCCGTTCCGGAGTCGTTTTAAGTTTACCCAAAAACCATATTTTAACCACAAAGTCTGGAAACCTGGTAATTTTCCCCCTGTTGAGTCAAATTAACCGCAGGCTCCACTCCCGGGGTGCCCCCTTTCCTCCCAAATTTCCCTTTTAATTTTTAGCCTTCGCCATACCCCCCCGGGAAACCCAAAAAAATTTTATTTCTCAAAAAGGGCCCCCGGGGTCCAAAAACAAAATCCCCTGATCCCTGGCGGCATCGTTTATGGTTGAACCCAGGGCGGGAAACTATCGTTCCCTTTGGCCCCCCCAAATTTCTTTTTTGATTAATGGGAAAAAATCCGGCAAAGGGTTTTTTTCAGGGGTTTTCGTCGTTCAAAAATCCAAAATTTCACCTCTGAAATAGAAAACGAATGCCCCCCACGTCCCCGTTAATCATTACTCCCTCCCTTTTCCCCAAGGCCAACGTAATAGGACCGAAAACCTATGATTTATCCCATGCTAAGGGGGACAAGGGGTAGGCTTTCTTTGACACTCTAATTTTTCAAAATAACAACGGCCAAAGGGACGACCCCCCCCATTAAGGGAGGACCATCGGGCCCCAAAGGGGCGATAAAAAAGGGGCACACCTGATGGCGGACCCCGACCCAACCCCAAAATCCAACTAAAACTTTTTAACTGCAACAACTTTTTAAAAATAAACCCATTGGAGCTTGGGAAATTTCCGCGGCTGCTGGGAAAACCCAAAATTCCCCCCCAATGGACCTCGTTAAGGGGTTTATCCTACCATCAGAAAGTTGATAGGG
This sequence comes from Scalesia atractyloides, assembly GCA_947069175.1. Lineage (NCBI taxonomy): Eukaryota > Viridiplantae > Streptophyta > Magnoliopsida > Asterales > Asteraceae > Scalesia > Scalesia atractyloides. Next base: position 21,371 of record CAMTDV010000295.1, read on the forward strand.
CAGAAATTTGAATGATTCGTCGCCCGCACGAGGGCCGTGCGATCCGTCGAAGTTATCATGAATCATCGCAGCAACGGGACAAAGCCCGCGTCGACCTTTTATCTAATAAAAGCATCCCTTCCAGAAGTCTGGTATATTTGCACGTATTAGCACAAGAAATACTACGGTTATCCGAGTAGCAAGATACCATCAAACAAACATAACTGATTTAATGGAGCCATTTCGCAGTTTCACAGTCTGAATTGTATCATACTTAACACATGCATGGCTTAATCTTTGAGACAAGCATAGAAAACTGGCAGGATCAACCAGGAAGCATTCCTCTTTGACAATAGCCCATCCGCAAAGGCTTGCCATACGGCTGGGCAGTCATTCTAAGAGAAGCGACAACGCAAAACGAGGGCAGAACAAGATCCCTAAGACCCATGCCCACATCAGGTTCCGTATCCAAGGTACCAAGCATTGCTCATGGGCCACAACATCAACGCAAGCATTAACGATGCAGTCAAACAGACAGCTACGAGGTTCATCTTACACCACCGAGATGACACAAGACAAAGCAACTTTGATCGATCGGGACAATTCCCATAACTAGGTAGGGCAACACAGAAACCCACACTCTGCCTAGGCCATACTAGCCTAGCAAACATCTGAAGAGGTAAGTCGGGTGCAGTTGTTTGCGCAACAAAGAGCCAACCACCCTAACAAACCAAACACCACTCATGCAACCTTTACGATGGACGTATCCGAAAACCACCTGGCAATGCACCCACCAAAGGCCAAGAGCAAAGGAAACAACCAAATGCAGAAAGTGATTCCCAAAAACACACCGGGCGATGCGAAGTCCAACGACTATACAGGCTACAAATTGTTTTCACTTTTATGACTCCCTACTCAGTCTCGATAGCCATAAAATAATAGCCATCCAAAAGTCATAATCAGTTGGCATCGAGGATTGGGGTTCATGACATATTATACACACTGATGAAGCTAAGCCATCTGGGAATGACATGGGTTTCCAGCTCTCAGCTTCCCACAATATTTATTGATCGCAAGCCATCATGACATCTAAAACGTTTCTGAAAGCCAACAAAGTAATCCATCAGTGCCAAAATAGCCTCGGCCACCCATGTTTGAGCACCTCGTTGGGTCAATGATAGATATTGGGCGTGTCCCAAATCCACAGCAACAAGCAACACCCCTACTAGGCAGATTCCACCCGCTTGAACTATGCAATTGCGGGCTGCTGTGAGCTGCGGAATGTTACCTTAAAGCAAGCATCATTGTGCCATCATCGATCCATACTTATACCAACATGGTTGTTGCAAGCTCAAGCGACTTTCCCCATAGACACGCTTGCCTGAAATGCCTATGGGGTGCCATGCAGGATTGTGTTGGTTTGATGATAGATTTGGGCGTGTCCCAAATCCACAGCAAGCAAGCAACACCCCTATAGCAGATTCCACCCGCTTGAACTAGCAATTGGGGGCTGGCTGTGCTGCCAATGTTACCTTAAAGCAAGCATCATTGTGCCTTTCATCGTCCAGACTTGTAACCAACATGGTTGTTCCCAAGCTCAAGCGACTTTCCCATAACACGCTTGCCGAAATGCCTATGGGGGCCATGCGGGAAATTGTGTTGGTTGATGATAGATTTGGGCGTGTCCCAAATCCACAGCAAGCAAGAAAACCGCCCCTATAGGCAATTCCACCCGCTTGAACTAGCAATTGCGGGCTGGCTGTGCTGCCGGAACTTTTACCTTAAAGCAAGCATCCTTGTGCTATCATCGTCCAGACGATACCCTACAGGGCTGGCAAGCTCGAAGAGGATTTCCACATAGGCGCACTTGCCGGAGGCACCTATGGGCCATGAAGGAACAAGCGGGTTATGATAGATATGGGCGTGTCCCAAATACACGCAAGCAAAGCAACGCCCCTATGCAATCCACCCGCTTGAACAACAATTTGCGGCGGGCTGTGCTCCGGAACTTTACCTTAAAACAAGCACATTGTGCTATCATAGGTCGATGATTGAGATAATGAGGTGTGCCCAAACAAGCAAACGCACCAGCAACGGGCAACGCTACCTTGAAAGGCATCCACCAACTAGTACGGCTATGAAAGAGGGCTTCTTTCTAAAGAAACAAAAACCGAAAAAGCAAGCATTCCCAACAAGCAATCACGATAAGCCAACTATTCGCGACAGGGGCCAAACACCGAAGTGGGGCTCATATCGTTTGGCTCCCACAACCCCTTGGGGCACTTTTGGGGTTATCAAAATCTCTTTCCCCGCGACGCACGTCTTCCCTTTGGTTGGCCTTGGCTCCCTTCCCGCAATGCTTTTCTTGGCAGCCACCCACACATCCGGGCACCACCCCACACATGCCTGGCTACCCCCAAAAAGGGTACACCCCCCCCTATATATACATTCGACAAAAACAAATAAAGGGAATAGACAAAAATTTTTGGGGAATCATAATTTTTGGAGGCAACACTCGCAGGCCCCCTTTTCAGCTCGTCGTGCGGGAAAAACAAGGCAGCTGTTTGGCATGTGCGGGGCACCATGCCATGAGGGGGGCGTTTTCCAGGCACATGGCTTTTTTTCCGGGCACGTTGGGCAACATCCAGATGTGGGGGCTTCCAAGGCAGCGTGCGGGCAACATGCCATGAGGGGGGCGCTTCCAAGGCAGATGGTTTGTTTCCACAACGTCTAAAAGTGGGGGGCATCGACGTTAACTACAAACATCGCTCGCTTGTAGGCCGTGGGGGCTTTACAAGCCCCGGGGCTTGATTAAGCAAGGGCTTGGGGAGACCCGGCCGGTTTTGTATACACTTAAACCTCGCGTCTCGGGCTTTCCCTTGCCCTTGCTTGGGCACAGGGTTTCTCAAACCCCGGCCCCCCCTATATATACATTTTGCACAAAAATAAAGTGACAGGAACAAAAAAAATTTTTTTAGGAATCATAAATTTTCGAGGTTTGCGGGCGCGGGGGGCCCAAACACGATCGTTGGGCATGAAAACACGCGTCGTTGGCGAAGGGGCGCGCTGGGGGGCCCAAAGGTGCAGTTTCTAGGGGCAGGGGGTTTTGGGGGGGAGGGCCTTGTTCTCGGCATCGTAGGGGCCGGGCTCGGGCGCGCTTTTTGGGGGGCTGCTGGGGGGCGCTTGTTCCGCCCCCCACCCCTTGGCTTGCTCGCTGGCTTGCCTTGCCCGGCATGGGGTGCTCAACACCCCCCCCTCCCCTATAAAAACTTTTTCACAAAAACTAAGTGACGGAATAACATTTAAATTTTTGAGAAAACAAATTTTTTAAAAACCCCCTCAAAAACGTCGGATTGGGGAAAAAATTTTGCGTGGACCCCTAACGTTTTAATGGGCCCCCGGGGTGAAAAAAAATTCGGTTTTTTGGGGCCCAGGGCCCGTGGGGGGCCCGGCCCGGCGGCCCCTGACGCTTTTTGGTGTAGAATGGCCGAACGCCATGAAACGACTCGGTCGCCCCCAAACTTTACGGCTTGTTTGTAGGGCCCAGTAGGGGCGTTGGGGTCACGGGGCCGGCTTGCCGGGGCAAAACGTTGACCGGGGCCCCGCCCCGGTGGGGACCCCCAACCGTATCAAACGCGGGCGGAACGGCACAAAACTTTTTGGGAAGCCCTGGGACAATGAACGGGGGGTCTCGGAAAGAACAACCCCGGGCCGGCCCGCGGCCCGTACGTTCGTTTTGTGGGATCTTCGAAACACCCCAGGACCATCCACGAAACTTGACACGTTGTTCACGGGCATTGTAGGGTGGTCGGGGGCCACGCCCCATTTTTCGGTACCGGCCCTTTTTCGGGCCCGATTCCCTTGGGGCATGGATCGGCCAGTTATACTCTTTTTTTGGCACCAAATTTTAACGGTTTTTTTCTGTGCATTCAAACTCGTATCGGGTCAACCCACTTGTCGGGTCGGGTATTGTTTGGGGCCCCTTGTTCGGCCCGAGCTCGGCCCAAGATGGGGCCCCTTTTACGCGGATGCCACAAAAGTTGACGGGGTTTGTTCACGGTCCATGTTAGGGTGGCATCGGGTCAGGCTTCACATTTCAGGGACTTGTTACGGGGTCTCGGCCGTGCCATCACGTTTGGCCCGATGTGTTACTGGGCTCGAGGGGGCCCGAGGGCGGGATGGGGCCCTTTGTCCCCTTTTCCCCAAATTTACAGGGTTTTTCACGGACTTTGTTAGGTGGTCTCGGTCGTGCCACTCTTTTTTGGCCCGATGTGTTGACGGGGTCGCGAGGGCCCTTTTTGTGTCGTTGGCCCTGGGAACGGGCCCATTATACTCGTATCGAAAAAAAAAGGCTGTTTCACGGCTTTCTTATGGTCGTATCTGGTCACGAGTTACGTTGTGGGGTCGGGTTTCGTTGGGCCCTGGTTCGGCCCATGTGCTGGGATCGCCAGAATAAGCACGGGATTTTCCCTGCAGGGGTTAGCGAGTTGGGGCGTCAATGTGGTCGACCGGGCCCCTTGTCCAACCGTCCTGGTTTTTATTCCCCGGGGGCCAGGCAACGTGCCCTGTAACGTTTGGAACGACGTGTGGGGTGTTGGCATCTAACAAGCATCGTGCCCGGCTCACGGGGCACACGCCCTTTCTAAGATAACCTCCTGTGGCCTGGCATTTGGGCCCCTTAACAAGGCATCGATTGGGGCATTGGGGCTTGGGGGAAGGGGCTTTGGGTCTTTAAAAAATGCCCTGGCCGCTCACAAGCACGTGGTCAGTTCACACTCTGCCCCCTTTTTGCTTTTTGCTCAGCACCCGCGAGGACCCCCCGGGGTTTGTGTATCCCCTAGTCCCTCTATAATACATTCCGAAAAAAGCAAAGGACGGGACAGACATTACTTCTTTAAGGATCATAACTGGCCCCCTTTAAAATTTCCAACACTTGAAAAACTTTTACACTTGTGAAACTTCAACACTTTTGAAATTTTCAACCTTTATAATTTTTACAAGGTCTACCCCAGCCTCCCGGAACAAACCCTTTGGGGCTTTTTTGGTTTGGGGTTTTGGGGGGGGGATGGGCGAAACTGAGCGAAACCGCCAAAAACCATGGATCTGGGAGCAAGGCCACTCTGCCCCTTACAATACCCCGCACGTATTTAATCGTCTGCAAAGGGTTTTCCCGCGCTTGAGGGGAAATTGTACTTCAAGGCGGCCCGCGCGGCTCGTCCGCCGCCGAGCTTAGCCACGACACGGCCTTTGGGGGCCGAGGCCCCTACTGCTGGGCGCAAACAGCGACGGGCAAACCGTCGCTTCTACCCGGATCTGACTTAAGGCGTTCAGTCAAACCGCGCACGGTAGCTTTTGCGCCACTGGCTTTTCAACCAAGCGGATGACCAATTTGCAATCAACGGTTCCTCCGTACTAGTTTAATTACATTGCGACCTGTCACAGAAGGGGAAAACAACCTTCCACGACGGTCTAAACCCAGCC
>CAMTDV010000296.1:0-10000 GCA_947069175.1 Scalesia atractyloides
AAATGGTGGTTCTATTAAAGATTTTTAAGGGGGATTTTTAGATATATTTTGGGGGTTTTAAATTCCCTATTTTCTACCCTTTAAAAAATGTTATTTTTAAGTTTTTTTAATTGATTTTTAATTTAAATAAAACAAATAATTATTTAAAAAAAAATTTTTTTTTTACTGTTTAAACCGGGTTGACCGTTGCCCGGGTTTCGGTCACGGAAATTCTTGCGCCGAGGGGGAATTCGAACCGGTGACCTTCCGTTCCCCGCGCACGAGCTCTACCAACTGAGCTACGTGACTAACCCGTTAAAATCTAGTTTTAATTATTTTAAAATACACTTTTTTCGAATTTCCCCAAAATTTCCCTTTTAAATTTTACAAAAACGTTTTATTCTCAAAAAACCCCGGGGGGTTGGTGTCGAGACTCATCGCGTGACGTGCTTTTGTTTGCACACAGTCCACCGCTGGACTTGTGTCTAACCCGAAAATTTTTCTTGAATTATATTATACTTAACAACACTAAAATCTAACCCGTTATTTTTAAAATGAATAAAAAGGAATTTATTACGCCGGTGTGTGTAAAAGGGAAATCGAACTGGGGACTTGTAAATAAACTTTGCACACAGCCCCACCGCGGGACTGGGGTGTCAAAACCCGTTAATTATCCGATTTAATTTATTCTTATCTCGTTTTTTGATTCATCTTCTTCATTGAAACTTACGGGTTTTTTTTTTTTACCAGACAACTAAATTCAGGGGTTCAAACTACTTAAGTATCATGCCTACTAGTTTGAATGAATAACCGAACATTTGGGGGGAAAGGAAAAACCGGACGGGTTCGTCTTCTTCAGGAAGCCCGGCGAGAACAGAAAACCTTTTTTTGAAACTTTCGGCTGAGAGGGCTAATCAAAAAGAATTTAAGAGTTAGTTTCAAAATTGAACCAGAGTACATGGGTTTTTAGCACGATTGAATGGGGTTTCCCCGCCCAACAAAGCGGGGTTTCCCCGGAAAATTTCCCCCAGAATTTTTTCCCGGCGAAACCAAAAATTTCCACAAAGTCTTCTGGGGATTTGACTTTGAGTGAGGGAAAAATGTTAGTAGTGTCCTAGCAATAAAAATTTAAACAGCAAAGGGGAAAATTTCTTACGGTTTAAATTTTTTGAAAAAGGGGTTTTTCCGGCGAGAGTTGCAGAAAATTCCGGCAAACAGTTTTTTTTGTGCTCAAATGACTTGAAAACGCGACAAAAAATGGCTTTGGTGTATTTGAGACATTCAGAATCGTAAAAAAGTTTGGGAAACCCGGTTTTTAAATTTGTAATTTAAATTTTTTTTTGGTTTTTCAAAACTCAAAAATTGAAGTTCATTCAATCAAAATTTTTAAGTTAAAACCGATATGCGTGGGTTTTATAAGTTAATTTAAACAACAAAAAACTGATCTGACGATTTGGTTTACCGATTTCCGTTATTCAAATATCAGTTAACCTTTAAAACCCGAGTTTGCTATAAAATTTAATCGTTTCAAAAAACTAACAGAAAACAACTTGTGGGGGAGTTTTTGGAAAGGGGATAGATAAATCGTTGGAGGCAGTTACCCGGTTCGAGTCCGGTAAAGCCCCAAACCCCTTTTTTTTTTATTTATTTTTTTTTAATTTTTTTATCAAAAATAATTTTCATAGATTAGTTTTTTATATTAATTATGTAACTTTTAAAACTCAAAATTTTACATAAATACTTAATGAAATTTCGACACTTGGTATTTGATTACAAAACGAAGCCGGGTTTTGGAGACCCCGATTTATACAATATGTTACATCGGTGACCCGGCCTTTTCGGGCCCGATGTCCTTTGGGATCATGGATCGGGCCAGTTATTAACTCTTATTGGCACCAAACTTATACAGGTTGTTTTTCATGTGCATTCTTAAGCCGTATCGGTCACGACCTCACGTTGTCCTGGGTCCGGTATTGATAGGCCTTGTTCGGCCCGATGCTCGGCTAGGATCGGGCCCATGTACGTCGGATAGCCACAAAAGTTGACGTGGTTGTTCACTGGTCCCCCATGTTAGGGGTTGGCATCGGGTCATGATGGCTTCACATTTCACGGACGTTGTTACTAACGGTGGTCTCGGCCGGCCATCACGTGTTGGCCCGATGGTGTTTGACTGGGTACTCGATTCGGCCCGAGGGCCTTGGATCGGCCCGTGTACCGTATCATATCTCCCCGAAACTTTACATTAGTTGTTCACGACGTTGTTTAGGGTGTGTTCTCGGGTCGTCCATCTCGTTTTGGCCCGATGTGTTGACTGGGTCGTCGATCCGCCCGTTTGTTTCGGTGGCCCTAGGATCGGGCACCGATTAACTCGTATCGACACAAAACCTAATCCACGCTGTTTCACGGGCCTTTTCTTATGGTCGAATCTGTCACGAGATCACGTTGTCGGGTCAGGTCTTCGTTTGGGCCTGGTTCGTCGGCCGATGTGTCCGGATCGCACACGAATAAGTCACGTGGATGTTCACGTGCAGGTTTAGGCGAGTTTGTGGCGTCAATGTGTGTCGACCGCCCGCCTTGTCCAAGCCGCTTCCTGGTTGTTTTCCCGGTGGCCAGCATCGTGCCGTGTAAACGTTTGGAAAGACTGTGGCGTGGTTGCATGCTAACAAGGCATCGTGCCCTGCTCACGTCATCATCGCCCTTTTAACAAGATAACCTCCTGTGGGCCGGCATTATGGCCTCTTAACAAAACAAGGCATCGAGTTGGACGATGGGGGTCTTGGCAAGGACATGGCATCTTAACAATGCGTGTGCCTGCTTCACAAGCATCGTGTCCGTTCACACGTCTACCTCTTTGCGTTTTTTGCTCACGCACACCCTCCGAGACCCCCGGGTTTGTGTATCCCTAGTCCCCTCCATATTTACATTCCGAGTAAAATGCAAAGTAGACGGGAACATTCATTACTTCTTAAAGGATCCTAATCTGGCGCCCTTGTAAAATTTCCAACACTTGTGAAATCATTCAGCAACTTGTGAAATCTTTCACACATTTGAAATTTGTTTCAACGCTTGTTGAAATTTCACAAGTGTGCTACCAACAGCCTCTCCCGAACAAACCCTTAGGACTTTTTTTGGTTTTGGAGTTTTGTGGGGAGGACGAATCTGGACGACGCAGGGCTGAATCCTCAGTGATCGTGCAGCAAGGCCACTCTGCCAATTCAATACCCCGTCACGTATTAAATGTCGTCTGCAAAGGATTCTACCCGTCGCTTAATGGATTGTACTTCAAGGCGGCCCGCGGGCGGGCACCGTCCGCCGCGCGAGCTAGCCTAACCGACACGTTGCCTTTGGGGCCCGAGGCCCCTACTCTGCTGGCGGCAAAACAGGCGACGGGCAAACGCGTCAGCTTCTAGCCTCGGAATTCTGACTTAGAGCGTTCAGATCATAATCCAGCGCATCGGTAAGCTTCGCGCCATCTGGCTTTTCAACCAGCGCGATGACCAATTGTACGAATCAACCGTGTTCCCTCTCGTACTAGGTTGAATTACTATTGCGACACTGTCCAATCAGTAGGGTAAAACTACTAACCTGTCTCACGACGTCTAAACCCAGCTCAACGTTCCCCTATTGGTGGGAGGAACAATCCAACAACTTGGTGAATTCTGCTTCACAATATAGGAAGAGCCCGACACTCGAAAGATCCCAAAAAGCAACTCGCTATGAACCTTGAGCTGCCACAAGCCAGTTATCCCTGTGGTAACTTTTCTGACACCTCTAGCTTCAATTCCGAAGGTCTAAAGGATCGTTAGGCCACGCTTTCCACGGTTCGTATTCTACTGCGCCTTGGGCCCCAAAAAGAGGGGGCGTTGCCCCTCTTTCCCGATTCACGGAATAAGAAAATAACTTTTAAAAGTAGTGGTATTTCCTTCCGCCCGAGGGCTCCCACAACTCACACCTCTCAATCATTCACAAGTCGGACTAGAGTCAAGCTCAACAGGGTCTTTCTTTCCCCCGGATTCCCCAAGACCCGTCCCTTGCTGTGGTTCGCTGGATAGTAGACAGGGACAGTGGATTCCTTATCCATCATGCGCGTCACTAATTAGTTTGACGAGGCATTTGGCTACCTTAAGAGATCAAGTTTACTCCCGCCGTTTACCCCCGCTTGTTGAAATTCTTCACTTTGAATCAAGCACTGGGCGAAATCACATTGCGTTAGCAATCGCAGGCCACGCAATCTTTTTTTAATTAACATCGGATTCCCCTGGTCCGTACCAGTTCTGATTTGGCTGTCGACGCCCGGGGAAGGCCCCCAAGAGCCGTTCCCTTCCTCACCCCCGGGCCCGGCACGGGGTTTGCCCCGCTCTCCGCCGCGAACCGCTCGAGCAGCCCACCGACCCGACGGGTTCGAGCAGGGACCCCCGTGCCCCAGCCCTCAGAGCCAATCCTTTCTACCGAGGTTACGGATCCATTTTGCCGACTTCCCATGCTCATTGTCCACGACCAAAGGCTTTCCCCTTTGAGACCTGATGCGGTTATGATACGACCGGGCGGGGAGGCACTCGGTCCTCCGGATTTTCATGGGCCGCCGGGGCGCACCCGACCCGCCCCGACTGGGGGGCTCTTTCCACCGCTGGGCCCTACCACCGACTAGAGTCGTTTCCAGGTGGGCAGGGTGTTTAACAGAAAAGAAACTCTTTCCCGAGGCCCCCCCCGCCGACGTCTCCGGATCCCAAACGTTCCGTCAGCCGCCAAGTCCCGTTCAGGAATTTTAAACCCGATTCCCTTTCGAAGCTCGCGGAACACGCTATCTACGGCTCCCCCGTCCTCTTAGTTCGACTAACCAAAAGGCAAGTCCGTTCACATGGAAAAACCCATTCCCCTCTTTCGGCCTTCAAAGTTTCTCTTTGAATATTTGCTACTACCACCAAATCCGCACCGACGGCCCCCATTGCCGCCCGGGGTCCGCCCAAGGTTTTGCGCGACCCCCGCCCCCACTCATCGGGGGCCCGGCACTTATGCCTGACGGGCCGGTTTAGGTCGGGGCTTAAGCCCATCCATTTCGGGGGTAGTTGAATCGGCAGGCTGAGTTGTTACAAACTCCTTAGCGGATTTCGACTTCCATGACCACCGTCCCCCGCTGTTCCCTTTAAACGACAACACCCTTTGTGGTTTTAGGTTACGCGCAGTTGGGGACCGAACCCGGCTTCCGTTTCACCCGCATCGCCAGTTCTTCTCTTACCCAAAAATGGGCCCCCCTGGGAGCTCCCGATTCCGTGGCGCGCTCACCCAAAACAGCCCCCCCCGTCCCTACCTATTTAAAGTTTGAGAAAAAAGGTCGAGGGCTGCGCCCCCGATGCCTCTAAACACTTCGTTTAAACCCGTAGAACTCGCACCCGGCTCCAGCTAACCCTGAGGAAACTTCCGAGGAACCAGCTACAGACGGTTCGATTAGTCCTTTCGCCCTATAACCCCGGGAAATCAAAAAAACGATTTGCACGTCGTACGCTGGGCCTCCACCAATTTTCCCCTGGCTTTCGCCCGCACAGGCATATTTTTACCATCTTTCGGGTCCCGCAGGCAAGCTCACAAATCGAACCCTTCTCAAAGATCAAGGCGGTCGGCGGTGCCCCCAGGGGGATCCCCCCAATCACTTCCTTACGCCTTGCGGGTTTACTCACCCGTTGACTCGCAAAACATGTCGACTCCATGGCCGGTTTCAGACGGGCCAAAAAAAAAAGGGGGTCCCGCAGCCCCTGCCGGAGCACGCGGTGCGAAGCACGCCGTGACGGCGCGGCTGCCACCACGATCGGCACCAAAGGGATCCCACCGCAAAACAACAGCCTGGGCTTTGGGGCCGCCTACCAATCCGCACCGGCCACGCCCCGAGCGTCGGCAGACCGACTTACAAAAACAAACCGTTCCCATCCGACCGGACGCATCGCCGGCCCCCCAAAATTTGCTTCCCTCCCGACAATTTCAAGCACTTGAAATCCTTTTTTTTAAAGTCCTTTTCTCTTTCCTCCCCGGTACTTGTTTGCTATCGGGCTCAGCCAGTATTTAGCCTTGGACGAATTTACCGCCCTATTGGGGCAGCATTCCCCAAAACAACCCGACTCGCAGACAAACCCCCTCGTGGTGCGACAGGGGCCGGGCACAACGGGGCCTCTCACCCACACTCGCCGCCCCCCTTCCAGGACCTTGGGCCCCGGGCCGACGCTGAGGACGCTCTCCAACTACAATTCGGACACAAGACGCCCAGAATTTCAAGCTGGGCCCGTTACCCGGTTCCCGCTCGCCGTTACTAAGGGAACCTTGAAAATTTCTTTTCCTCCGCTTATTGATAAACTTTAAAATCAAACGGTAGTCCCCCTGACCTGGGGTTTGCAATCGAAGCATCGTCAAAAACAACACATCAGGGTACTTTAAGAGCAATCTACCCAAAAAAATAAACGCACAGCACCGCGAAAGACTGTCTTATCACCACCACCCTACCGTGCGCCCTCATGAGGAGACTCCTATTTACGCCAACCACGCCATGGCACGGGAGACCCAAAAATCCGCCCCGACTACAGGACAACCCAAAAAGGATGCCTGGAGGGGCGACGTGATGCGTGACGCCCAGGCAGACGTGCCCTCAAACCGGATGGCTTCGGGCGCAACTTGCGTTCAAAACTCATGTTCACGGATTCTGCAATTCACAACCAAGTATCGCATTTTGCTACTTCTCATCGATGCGTGAGCCAGATATCCGTTGCCGAAGTCTTTTAAAAAATTTACAAAGAAGCCATGTCAACGCGCCACAACCGCGAACGGGCGCAACAGCACGGAGCCTTATAATTTTTGTTTTCCTTGGCACGTCTTGTGCCGGGGGTTTTGTTATTTCGTCAACATGACATCCATGATGCACACAATGTATGGGCCATGCAAGAACGCACGTCGACAAGGGTCACCAGTCCCGAAAACAAATGCTTCGGTCCTCACAAGGCAAGATTGTTAAAAATTGACACGGGGCGTTCTGCTATGCAGGGTTCGACCAAAGATCCTTCCGAGGTTCCCACCTACGAAACCTTTTACGACTTTCCTTCCCCTCTAAATGCTAAGGTTCCCTTGAAATTTTCCCGCGACGTCGCGGGCAGCGAACCGCCCACGTCGCCACGATCCAAACCCCTTCACCGGACCATTTTAATCGGTAGGAGGAGGGCGGTGTGTACAAAGGGGGGGGGGGGGGGGGTTTTTTTTTTTTTTTTTTTTTTAAAGATTCCCGGGCCTGTCGGCCAAGGGTATATACCCCGTTGAAACATCAGTGTAGCGCGCGTGCGGCCCCGAACATCTAAGGGCATCACAGACCGGTTATGGCCTCAAACTTCGTGGCCTAAAAGGCCATAGTCCCTCTAAAAGCTGGCCATGGAGGATACCTCCACATAGCTAGTTACAGGGGAGGTCTCTTTTAACGGAATTAACCAGACAAATCGCTCCACCAACTAAGAACGGGCCCTGCCCCACCACCATAGAATCAAGAAAGAGCCTCCCAGTCTGTCAATCCTTACATTCGGACCTGGTAAGTTTCCCCGTGTTGAGTCCAAAATTTAAGCCGCATGCTCCACTCCTGGGGTGCCCTTCCGTCAATTTCCGTTAAGTTTTCAGCCTTGCGACCAACTCCCCCCCGGACCCAAAAACTTTGATTTCCTCAAAGGTGCCCGCGGAGTCCTAAAAGCAACATCCCTGATCCCTGGTCGGGCATCGTTATGTTAGACTAGGGGGGGGGGGGGGGGGGGGGGGGGGGGGGGGGGGGGGGGGGGGGGGGGGGGGGGGGGGGGGGCCCCCCCCCCCCCCCCCCCCCCCCCCCCCCCCCCCCCCCCCCCCCCCCCCCCCCCCCCCCCCCCCCCCCCCCCCCCCCCCCCCCCCCCCCCCCCCCCTTAATATCGCTATGAGCTGGAATTAACCGCGGCTGCTGGCACCAGACCTTGCCCTCCAAGGATCCTCCGATAAGGATTTAGATTGTACTCATTCCAATACCAGACTCGTTTTTTAGCCAGGTATTGTTATTTTTTTTTTTCAAATACCCTTTCCCGGGCAGATTGGGGAATTTCGCGCCTGCTGCCTTCCTTGGGTGTGTATCCTTTTCTCAGGCACCCTCCCGGTCGAATCCCCCCCCCCCCAATTCTCGTCACCCCCTCACCCCAAATTAGGCCACTATTTCCTACCCTCGAAAGTTGATAGGGGAAAATTTGAATGAGCGTCCGGCACGAGGGCCCTGCGATTTTCCCTCAGTTTTTTTTTTTTTTTTTTTTTTTTTTTTTTTTTTTTTTTTTTTTTTTTTTTTTTTTTTTTTTTTTTTTTTTTTTTTTTTTTTTTTTTTTTTTTTTTTTTTTTTTTTTTAAAAAAAAAAAAAAAAAAAAAAAAAAAAAAAAAAAAAAAAAAAAAAAAAAAAAAAAAAAAAAAAAAAAAAAAAAAAAAAAAAAAAAAAAAAAAAAAAAAAAAAAAAAAAAAAAAAAAAAAAAAAAAAAAAAAAAAAAAAAAAAAAAAAAAAAAAAAAAAAAAAAAAAAAACCCAAAAGGGAGAAAGTGTTCCCAAACACACCGGGCAAAAAGAAGGCCAAAACTATAAAGGCTACAAATTGTTTTCACTTTTGATGACTCCTACTCAGTCGCCGATAGCCATAATAATAGCAATCCAAAAGTCAAACAGTTGGCTAATTTTTTGAGGAATCATAATTTTCGAGGTTTGCTGTCGTGCGGGGCACAATCACGAGTCTGGGCATGAAATCACGCGTCGTTGGGCGAGTGGGGCAGGCGGCTGGGGCCAAGTGTGCGAGTTTTCTAGGCAGCGTGGGGGGGAGGGGCGCTTTTGGGGTGGGAGGGGGCGCTTGTTCTCGGTCATCGTAGGCGCCTGGGGCTGCTGGGCGCGCTGGCGGCTGCTGGGCAGCGCTTGTTTCCGCCCCCAGCCTCCTTTGGCTTGCTTTGCTGGCTTGCCTTTTCCCGGGCATGGGGCCCGCTCAACACCCACCCCTCCCCCTAATATACATTTTTGCACCAAAAAGCTAAATGACAGGAATAGACATTTTAAATTTTTTGAGAAATCATAATTTTTTAAAAGGGCTCACGGGTCATCATCCCCCGTTTACAAGAAACCTCCGTGGGCCCTGGCTTTTGGCCTCTAACAAGGGCATCAAAGGGGGACGAGTGGGGCTTGGGGAAAGGGGATTTCTCAACAAGCGGGGCCATTCCCAAGGCACGGGGCATTCACACTCTACCTCTTTTTGCGGTTTTGCTCGCACCCCTCAACCCCCCCGGGGTTTTTATCCCCTATCCCCTATATAAAATTTTCCGAGAAAATCAAATTTACGGGAACCAACATTCTTTTTTTCTGGATCATAATCCCCCTTGAAAAATTTCCAACACTTGGGGAAACTTTCCACACTTGTGAAATCTTTCAACACTTTTAAATTTTTCAACCTTTAATAATTTCACAAGTGGCTACCACCCCCCCCCCGAACAAAACCCTGGGGACTTTTTTTTGAGTTTTTGGGTGGGGGGGGACAAATCTGACCCGGGGCTGAATCCCTGATGGGGAAAGCAAGGCCCCCTTCTCCATTTACAATACCCCCCACTATTTAAGGCGTCTGCGGAGTCTCCCCGTCCTTTTTGAATTTACTTAAAGGGCGGCCCGCGCCCCTCGACCGCCCCCCACTTACCACGCCGGCCCCTTTGGGGGCCGGGGCCCCACGTGGATGCGGAAAACGGGCGAGGGCAAACGCCAGGCGCCGCCCATTCTGACTTAAGGCGTTCGTAAATAATCCACCACGGTAGCTCCCCACGGCTTCAAACCCAAACGCGATGCAATTGGCAAAATCAACTTTCCTCCGTACTAGTTAATTACAATGCGACACTTCATCAGTAGGGAAAAACCCAAACCTGTCCACCGGTCTAAACCCAGCTCCACTTCCCCCTATTGGGGGGGTGAACAACCCCAACACTTGGGAAATTCTGCTTCACAATGATAGGAAGAGCCACATCGAAGGATC
>CAMTDV010000296.1:20000-23238 GCA_947069175.1 Scalesia atractyloides
CCCCCCCCCCCCCCCCCCCCCCCCCCCACCCCCCCCCCCCCACCCCCCCCCCCCCACCCCCACCACCCCCCCCCCCCCCCCCCCCCACCCACACCCCCACCCCACCACCCCCCCCCACCCAACCACCCCCCCCCCCCCCACCACCCCCCCCCCCCCCCCCACCCCCACCCCCCACCCCCACCCCCCACCCCACCCCACCCACACACCCACCAACCCCCCCCACCCCCCCACACCCACCCCCCCCCCCCCACCCCCCCCCCCCCCCCCCGCTTAAGCGGGCCATCCTTTTCGGGGTTTGTTGATTCGGGGAAAGGGGGAGTTGCCCCAAATCCTTTTCGGTTTTTGATTTTCCCTGAAAACCGTCCTGCTTCTTAATCCCCCAACCCAAAACCCTTTTTTTGGGTTCCCAGGGTTAAACGCGCTTTGGCAACCCTAACCCGGGTTCCCCTTCAATCCCGCATTTGCCATTTGCTTCCCCAAAAAAAACCCAAATTTGGGGCTCCGTTTCCCCTGGCGGCCCGGGTCAACAAAAACACCACGCCCCCTTAAAACCCTTTTTAAATTTTTTAAAAAAGGGTCAGGGCTTTTCGCCCCCCAAAACCTTTTAAAACAAATTGCTTTTTACCCGAATAGAACCCCGGCCCCCCCCGGGGGGTCCCCCGCTATCCAGGGAAACTTCGGAGGGGAACCCCCTATGATTTTTTTAAATTTTTCGCCCCTAAACCCCCAAAAAACAACGATTTTGGGCCGTTAAACGCTGGGGGGCCCCCCCCGGGAAAATTTTTCCTCCTTCCTTGGGCCCCCCCCCCAGGAAAAGTTCCCCCCATTTTTTTTTGGGGCCCCCCCACGGCCGGGCCCCCTCGAAACCCTTCTCAGAAGAAACAAGGTCGGCCCGGGGGGGGCACCCCCCCCCGAGGGGGGGGCCCCCCAATCAAACTTTCCCTTAAACCCCCCTTTGGGGGGTTTTTCCCCCACCCGTTGACCCCAAAATGTCCAAAACCCTTTTGGGCCGGGTTTTTAAAACGGGCCGAATGGGGGGGCCCCAGGCCGGGGCCCCCGGAGCACGCCGGGCCGGGAACAAAGCCCCTGACGGGGCGTGGTGCCAACCACGATCGGGGGACAAAAAACCCCCCCCCCCAAAATATCAACACCGGGGTTTTTTGGGCCCCCCCCTACCAAACCGCACCGGGCCCCAAAAAAACCCCCCGAGCCGTCGGCAAAACCGACTTTAAAAAAACCCCCCACCGAACCCGGGGGCAAACGCCCCCCCCAAACCCCCTTTCCCCCCCGCAATTTTTAAAACACCTTTTACCTTTTTTTCAAAAATTTTTTTCCTTTTCCCATCTTTCCCCCGCGGTACTTTTTTGGGGTAAACGGTTTTCCCGGGCCCGTATTTTCCCTTGGGACGGAATTTAAACCCCCCTATTGGGGGTTTTCATTCCCCCAAAAAACCCGACCCCGCAAACAAGGGGCCCCCGTTGGGGACAGGGGCCCCGGGGACGGGCGGGGCCCCCCCCCACCCTCCCGGGGCCCCCCTCCAGGGGGCTTGGGGGCCCCCGGGCCCCCCCCCAGGGGCCTTCCTTTTCCCCAAAAAAAAAATTTTGGGGAAAAAAAAAAGCCCGATTTTTTCAAGCGGGGGTGTTCCCCCCGGTTTTTTCGCCTTTCTAAGGGAATCCCCGGGAAGTTTTCCCCCTTTTCCCCCCTTTTTTTTGCTTTTTTAAACCCCGCGGGGAAATCCCCCCTGACCCGGGTCGCGTCGAACAAACTCAAAAAACAAAAAAAATCAGGGGGGTTTTGAAAACATCTACACCCAAAAAAGGGAAACGCAAAAAGCACGAGAAAGACTGCTTATAAAAACCCACTAACCGGGGGTCCCCCCAAAGGGAACCCTAAATTTTTCCCCCAAACCCCCATGGGCCCCGGGGGGAAACCCAAAAACCCCCCCCGAAAACACAAAAAACCCCAGAAGGGGGTGCCTGGTGGGGCGACGGATGCTTTACCCCCCAGGCCCGAATTCCCCCAACCGGGGGCCCTTGGGGCGAAACTTGGTTTTAAAAACTCGAGGGGTTTTACGGGATTTTTTGCAATTCACCCCAAATAATCCGGGTTTTTTCTACTTCTTCATCCCATGGGGAGCCGGGAAACCGTTGCCAGATCTTTTTAATTTACAAAGAAAACCGCCCAAAAGCCACCCCCCCGGGAAAAAAGGGGGGGCAACAAAAAACGGGCCCCCCTTTTAATTTTTTTTTTTTCCTTTGGGGACGCTTTTCCCCGGGGGGTTTTTTTATTTTTTTAAAAATGACATCCATGTGCCCCAAAGGGGAGGGGGGATGCATAAACGCACTCGAAAAGGGCCCCAAAAGTCCCGAAAAAAAGCTTGGGTTCCCCCCAAAAGGCAAAAATTTTTAAACCCCTTTTTTCCCCCGGGCGTTTTGGGGCAGGGGGGTTTGACAAAAACCTTTTCCCCAAAGGGTTTCCCCAAGGGAAACCCTTTTTTCCACTTCCCCTTTTCCCTTTAAAAGAAAAGGGGCAAGGGAAATTTCCCCCCGGGGGCCCTCCGGGGGGCAGCGAACCCCCACGGGCGCCCCCGACCCCTAAACAAAATTTACCGGGCCATTCAAAAAGGGGAGGGGGCGCGGGCCCGGGGGTGTACAAAAGGGGGGGCGGGAAATCAAAAAGCGAGTGATGACTGCGCTTACAAGGGAAAACCCCCCTTTTTAAAAAACCAACAATTGCAAAGATCAAACCCCAATTTCCCATGAAATTTTTTAAAAAAATTTTTCCCCCCCGGGGCCCGTTTGGCCCAAAAGGGTTTTTATAAAAACCCTTTAATACATCAAATGGGGCGGTGCGGCCCAAACATCTAAGGGCACACAGACCCCTTTTTTTTGCCCAAAAAAATTTCCCTGGCCCAAAAAGGGGCCCCCGGGCCCCCTAAAACCCCCCATGGGGGGAAAACCCCAATTTCCCAGTTGCAGGCTGAGGTTCCTTTGTTTTGAAACCAAAATTAAAAACCCGACAAAAAAGCTCCACCAACTAAAAACGGCCCCCTGCAAACCCCCCCCCCCCAAAGAAAAAAAAAAAAAACTCTCAGTCTGTCAAAAATTTTAGGGGGACCCCGGTAAATTTTTCCCCTTTTTTAAAACAAAAATTTAAAAACCCCCGGGTCCACTCCTTTGGGCCCTTTTTCCCTCAATTCCTTTTTAAATTTCAGCCCCTTCGACCCTACTTTCCCCCC
>CAMTDV010000297.1:0-34221 GCA_947069175.1 Scalesia atractyloides
AGAAGTTTGGACTATATATTTTTATTTTAAGAGGAAAGTGCCCGGATAGTCCCTCTGGTTTGCCAATTTTTCACCTTTAGTCCATAACTTTCTAAAATTACAGCTATAATCCCTAACTTTTGAAAATTCGTTCCCGATAGTCCCTAGCGTGGATGGAGGTTAGTTTTTGATGTTAAGTGGTGTGAAATGACAAAACTACCCTTTATAATAAAACAAAATAAATTAGTAAATATTAAGTAATTGTGCATTTGTGGGGCCCAACAACTCTTTGAACTTTATCTTCCTTCCCAACCCCACCACCTCTTCTTCAATCCATCTTCACCACCGCTGCCACCATCCTTCACCATAACCACCACCTCCAACCACTAAATATCCTATCCTGACGTAAATTCCGATCACATGAAATCCTTTAAGCATCCTTTTAGTATTCAGAAAAATTAATTGATATTTTTCTGCAAATTATTTTTAAAAATTAGAACTTGGTAAAAAGTTAAATAGAAAACCATTAACCAAGTGTCATTTTAAAATGTTAGGAGTGTGCTTGTTGAAAAATTGCATTCCACTTCTGTTTTTAGAGCTATTCTTTGTTTAGAAAACTTTTATATAGTTAGAAGCTTGAATATTTAAAACATGTAAAGAGAAAAACAAAATACAAGGGCGTGGGTGGTAACGGTAGGTGAGAGGTGGCCCCATTGAGCGGTGGTGAATAGCAACGATGACGGGTAATCAAATTTGAGGGGCGACAACAATTGACGGAAGTGGCGAGCACGATAACAATTGACAGAAGTGTTCTGGCGGTGATGGAGGAGACGGTGGTGTCGTGGTGGTGAGATGTGGTGGTCGGGAGAAGGTTTCCTGGTTGTAGAGGTGGTGGTGGACGTGATGCTTGGCGTTGAGGAGATGAAGGCTGTGATTGGAGGAGGTGGAGGGTGGAGGCGGTGGTTGAGAGAGGTGGAGGCGGTGGTCAAGGGAGGTGAAGGGAGACGCGGTGATTGGAGGTGGTGGTTGAGGGGTGGAGGTGGCTAAGGGGTGGTGGTGGAGTTATGAAGAAGATGATTGTGAACTATTTTGGGTTTTTTAATAAAAAATGGGTCCACCTGAATTAGTTTGTCTTAACTTTTTTTTGTTTGTAATTTTTTAAGAGCAAGGGTATTTTTGTCATTCACAACCACTTAATTGAGAAAACTAACCTTAATCCGCACCAGGGACTATCCGGGAACGAATTTTCAAAAGTTGAGGACTATAGCTATAATTTTAGAAAGTTAGGGACTAAAGGTGAAAAATAGACAAACCACAGGGACTATCCAAGCACTTTTCTCTTATTTTAATTTAGAAACATAAATTTATAGATTATTTGAAAAAAAAAACATAGTATATGCACTCTAAAAACATTTTCATACATGATTATATAGTTTCAATATATATATTTCACGAAACTATAAATCCGAAAAAATGATACAAATTTACGCTTTTTTTAATGGCAAATGTTATTCTACTCTCTTTGTCCGGGTTTGAACCTTAGACCTCCTAAGAGGCAAGTGTCTATATCAAGTGGGCTAGCCCCACCCCCACTTGGCATAAAATATCTAAGTAATGTGATAATAAATTAAATACAATGCAAACGCCATATTACTTTCAGTTTTAATAGTGATTAACAAGTTTACAAATAAACTTTCAGTTTTTATATATACTAAGTAGTATTTTAAAGTTTTAAAAATATATTATTTTGTCAAACCCACGAAGTTTGCGGTATTAGCACTAGTAAGAACTAATAAATTAAATGCTCATGCTTTTGTATCTGTGTGGGCAAGTTTCTGTATGCATGTATGATCTGTGGAATAATTACGCATGATGCAAAAATCAGTCTATTAAATTATTTTAGCTACAACTCAATAACTCATGATCTTTCAATACCAGATAATAAACTAATTTGCCCTATAAACATTCACTATGATTTCAAAGAATAATGATGAACCTCAACTTACAAATTAAAAAACCAAATTGTGTTTCATAGTTGGATAATAAAATTAGATTTCAATAAGAAGATATGTAATCTGAATTTGATTACAAACAGAAAATGAAGATAATCAAGAATGTATTCAAAAAAAAATAATTAAACCCAATATTAATAAGCCTAATATAAGAACTACATATATCTGATAAGAAATATAATAATAACAGTACGGTCTGGTCCAGTCCGGTTTATACGGTCGTTTTAAGCATAAACCACAAACCAAACTGTTCACTACGGTTTAAAGATTTTGAAACCAGCTGACCGAGAGTTCAGAAAAAACCGACCGTGAAACCAAACTGATGACCGGTTTAGACTTTTCACGTTTTTCACAGAACCCAGAACATCCCTAGCATGGACGGGTTATCTTTAAAGAAAAATAAATATACTACTATGATAAATAACCCTTGGTAGATAAATGAAAATATAAATCTGAATCACATTCCTAACAAACAACTCAATGTAACACAGAAACCACAATGGGGCTCTTCACATAGTGATTGCTATTAGACCATGTTAGTGTCCCATAGACATAGTCTGTAATTCCAAATCTGTCATCAGCTTTCATTGTCAACTCAAACTTATGTTCTTCACCCTTCTTCTCAAATGCAAGAGTTTTTGGTTCCACATCCACTGTTACCCCCATAGGACTCCAAACATCAACTGTATAGGAGCCGGGTGGGCCCACATTCGTCAATCTTCTTGTAACGATGACAGTACCATTAAGTTGATGGACAGTTATCGAAGGGTAGTTGAAGTCTAAGATGTTGTTCTTTTCAGGACATTCATAAGGTTGATCAGAAAACTTCTGAATTATGCTTTTGTCGTATCCTCTAGTGCATAGAAAGTTGAGATAGTCATTTACGGTTAGATTATAAACTAGTCCAGGATTCATTGCTCGGTTTGGATTAATCTCTCCAGCACCACGGCTAAACGGTTCGGCAAAACCACCAATTTCATCAAACATTGGGTACCCCGACAAGTTTTCTTTTGTACATGCTGTACAAATACACCAAAAGAAATTAATAAGTTATTAAAACTACCATATTAGAGACTGTTAATAACTAAGTCATAAGTTCATTGTTAAGTTCACCAGTTGTCATGATGGCAGATTTGATGGCAGAAGGGCTCCAGTCAGGGTGGACACTTTTGAGGAGACCAACAACTCCAGCAACATGTGGGCAAGCCACTGAAGTTCCTGATAGTATGTTGTATGGTAATACAGGTTCTGGATCTTGCGAGTATGCTGCAAGGATATTCACTCCAGGGCTACAATATCAGGCTGCACATTTTTATAAAATTAAGATAATTAATATTTAGTTAATAACATGCAAACGAAAATAGTCAAATACCAATTGGTAGATCAAAACACCTTAAGAATCTCTGGTGTGATTGAATTCGGACCTCTAGAAGAGAAGTTAGCCACAACTGGAGCAGTCGTTGTGTGTATAGCTGGTACAGGATGGAATATGTACCCCTTTGCTAAACTATATCAACATAAAATTTAAATGATTAGAGGTGGAAAAATGGGTGAGTCGGGCCACGCTGGGTTGATGGTGGTTACTTGGTAGAGTTGAGGTAATCATAGAGACGATGACCATCAGGAAAAGTTATGTGTATTGCTGGAAGCACATGAAAATCGGCTGTTATTTCAAAACCATGGGCTTTATCATTGCAAAGAACCATACCGGCAGCACCAGCAAGTACAGCTTCTGTGCCCTTGGCAACATTACCATTGACTCCCCTTAGGCATACCAAGATCTTCCCTTGAACCTTCTCCGGGTCAAGTGTACCTTGAAGGCAATGCTTTCTGCACACATGCGAACACACATGTATTATATATATACACTGTTGGTCCAACCATTGAATCACAGTTTGCTTAGTAATTGAAAACAGAAAAGTAGAGAAAAATATTACTGCAGAAAACGACACTTTCATTCATGCTCAACCGTAATGTATATAGACTGATGCTATCGTATGTGAACAAAATAAGCCTACCAACTAAGCCCACAATTTCACAACTAAATGCAACTGACCCATGTCCCATTAACAGTGAAAAAATGTGATTAAATGACATTCCATCAAGATTAACACCCACATACACACCATCAATATTACATTACAAACCCAAGAGAAACTAAGAAAACTTCTCAAGAAAATAATTAAAAGTCCTTACGCATCCATCTCTGTGGCAGTTTCGGCTTTAGCATTTGCAGCGTTAATTAGGGTATAAAATCCAGGATGTGGCAAGGGTTTGGGCATGCTTAATCCCTGTTATTATAAGACAGAAAAAGTAGTTCTTATAGTTCAAAAGGAAAACAAGCTAATTGGTAAAGTAAAAAAGTAATTAAGGATATTTGAACCTTCCAAGTTTAGTCCATTTGCAAGGAAAAGAAAAGACTGAAACTCGCGGTCAATAGTGCTAGCCCCTACAGTTATAACCCAAGGAGCCACATTGGTGACTGTTCCAGGTGAGGGTCCTTCATTCCCTCCAGAAAACACAACAGTGACTCCTTTCTTAACAGCATGGAATGAGGCAATGCTAGAGCATCATTCATGTACTCAGTAGGATGTGAACCAAGAGATGCTGATATTACATCAACACCATCATTGACGGCGGTTTCAAACCCTTTAACTACATCTGCTGAATCGCATTCAACTCCTAGAAAGGAAGGAGGCCCGCAGACCTTGTAAGCTGCCACTCGGGCTTGTGGTGAACCGCCTTGGCGGTTCCCATCCAGACTCCATTGTAACTCACATATGGAACAAAGTTACCACCGGCAGTTGATAATGTATGGCTACCATGCCCATTATGGTCACGCACACTGTTCATAGAAGGATCCATCTTTCCATATTTGGCCTGATAACCATTGTTATAGTACTTGGCACCAATAAGT
Organism: Scalesia atractyloides; assembly: GCA_947069175.1. NCBI lineage: Eukaryota > Viridiplantae > Streptophyta > Magnoliopsida > Asterales > Asteraceae > Scalesia > Scalesia atractyloides. The sequence continues at coordinate 4,909 of CAMTDV010000297.1, forward strand.
TTACTGCAAACATCATAATATATATAAACAATGTATATTTAAAATGTTATTTAAACAGAAAAGAACAAAGATGTAATAAGCTTACTTGTTGCAAAAGGTGTCATTGCCACAACCGCCTTTCCACTTAGTTGGAATGGGCCCATAACCCTTGCCACGGAAGCTTTTCGATTCAGGCCAAACACCTGATAGATTGTTATGTTTAGAAAATCAACATCTGACCCTCAAAATTGATTTGTAGAACACAAAACAAGTTACCAGAGTCAAGATTGGCAATGATGATGTTTTCACCATAGTTTGCTTTCGTCCACAAAGAAGACGAACCAACAAAACCATTCTTTTCAAGCCTTAAGAAATCCCAGGAATGGGTGGTGTGTAAATTTATGCCTTTACTCTGGATCACTGACACCACATCCGGATGCTCTATATCATATAAAGGTAATTAATTCCACGTTAAAGATTTTCATTCAACACATTAGCCAAATGATATAAGTCTTGAAGTCTAATTCAATATAGCCGTTAGAAGTAGCCAATTGAGTAAGTTAGATTGGGTAGAGCTGAATGTCTTTTAGTAAGTAGTTAACTGAATAAGGGTTAATTAGTTTACTTTCTTTTTTTGTGATTCAAGTGTAATCGTTTCCTACATAAGGCGTTAGTTTGTTCAATAACGATAATTTACTTTCTGCATATCATTACTCCTTTATCCAGATACGAAAACCAACATTGTGAGGTGATGAATTATGTTCCAAGGCATTTAATGACTTCTGTTATGAACATTGTATTAACCATGAGCTCACAACACCTTACACTCCTAAATAAAAGTGAGAGGTCGAACGTAAAAATCGAACTGTGGTTGAAATGACTTGAAGCATGCTTTAAGAGAAAAAGTTTAACCTACCAGTTCCGAGGGATAAGTGGTAGCAACTGCAATGTACCATTAAACATGTCCCCTATAAGGAAGTTCTAGACAAAACTCCTTTTGAGGCATGCCACAATAGCAAACCAATTGTGTTGTAAGTCATTTTTGAATATTTGGTTGTATAGCCTATTGTCTAAAATACTCTCAACACAAGAAGAAGTTGGACTATACATCTAAGGCATACATGACATACAATCCTAATAACAAGATCATCATTACCGGTTGTAAGTGATATTTGATTAAAAAAAAAGAAGAAAAAGAAGAAGAAGAAGAAGAAGAAGAAGAAAGAAGAAGAAGAAGAAGAAGAAGAAGATAAGTGGAGAGGTGTAAACATATAGACATCAAGTATCATTATATTCTAAGTCTAGTTGAAGAAAAGCAAACTGAAGTGAATGATAAAATTACAACACCAACTAGAGAAGTACGGACGATCTCTAGGGGCGGTCTAGAGGAGATCTAAGTCGAATGACTAAACGAGTAAAATAGAGTTATTTAATTATTATTTGAATAATCTATTAGTATTAGTTTTTTATGATTGGTTTAGATAAGTATTGTTTTAGTATTTGAGTCAAGGAAGAAATTGAATTCGTATTAGTCTAGGATGTTTTAGTAAATATTGAGTCCTTGTAATCAAGTTTATGATACACAAAAATTAATAGATGAAGCTTTTGAATCCCGTTTTTAATTTCTCTATTTGTCCCAAGATTTAACACTGAAGTTTGGCTACACTCAAGATCAGCTTGCAGATATGTTTACCAAAGTTTCATCATATGAACAATTTTGTAGCTTGAGATCAAGACCTGGAGTTACGGCTAACTGAATTAAGATATTGAAGTCTAACTCAATACAACCATTCGAAGTGAAAGTAGGTAATAATCCCTTGATTTGTTATTCCATATCTCAATCAATAAATAGAAATTACAAGATTTACCTATTGTATATTTGACAACAATATTTACAATTAATGACTAAATAATATTTACATATTCTAATACACCCTATTGTCAAAACGGGAGGGTCACGATTATTGAGGGAATGGAAATCGTTGAATAGTACTTTGGGAAAGCCAATTGTAAAAATATCCTCAATCTGATAGTGAGAGGGAAGGTGAAGGACTCGAACTTGACCTTTAGCCACTTTTCCGAATAAAATGGATGTCCATTTCTATATGATAGTCTATTGATACTGAACTGTTCCCGTAAGATAGATTACACTTACATTATCATAATAAACAATGGTGGCATTTGTTGGAATATGTAATTCAAGAAGCAAATTTCGATGCCAACAAACTTTAGAAGCGACATTAGCAACACTTCTATACCCCGCCTATGCACTAGATACTGATAGTGTTGGTTGTCTCTCGGACGACCACGCGAGTAGATTATCCCCCATGTAGACATTGTATCCAGAGGTAGAACTTCTTGTATCGGGGCAACCTCCCTAGCCTGCAGCAATGTAGGAGACTAAGGATGTGGTTGTAGACGAGGTGATATGCAAGCCAAAAAAAATTATACCCTTGATGTATCAAAGTATCCTTTTTAGAGCATTCATGTAAACTGTAGTGGGTACATGCATGTGGATACACACATGTTGAACTACATAGATATATAGGGTCTGGTGATTGTTAAATATTGCAAGGCACCCGCTAGACTGGATACCCCGTAGAGTCATCTAGTAGCAATCTGGATGTGGTGCTTAGTTTTTGTTGTGTGTCGATGGTGTAGCGGTTGAATTACATTCAGCTAAACCCGCACTTTGGAGAATTTTAAATGACATATTTCTCTTGAGATTAAAAAAAGACACTTGTTATAGCTCTTTACAGAAACACCAAGGAAGTAACTTATGGGACCCCAAGTATTTCATAAAAAATCATTATAGACAAGAGAGAGGAAATGATCACGAAATGATCAGTGGAGGTGACTAGAAGAATGTCTTCCAAAAACAACAATGTGTTGTACAAAGGCGATATGGGTACCTTTCTTGAAGATGAAAAATAATGATTACATTGACTACATTGAAAACCCATTGAAATAGCGTAATACACAAGGCGTTGATACCAAACAAACATGATTCGGAAAATTTCAACAAACAAACATGATTCGGAAAATTAGGGTCCCTAAAACCTATTGGTTGATACATAAATATTGTTTCATTAAGATTGCCATGAAGAAAAACGTTCTTGACATCGAGTTGATGAATTGGCCATGATCAAGAGAACGCAAGGCTTAACATCATACGAATGTCGATTTAACAATGGACTAAAGGTCTCTCCGTAAACCACACCTATTTGTTGAGAACGGTTGTCACACACAAGTGGAGTCTTTCAAGGGAACCATCCACATGCTTTTTATGTCTAAATATCCACATGCTCTGAACGACGTTCATGTCCGTTATTTTTGGTCAAATCTTATTATCAATAAGGGCTTGAAACTCGCCGAGCATGCCATTTTTCCAGTCCAAGTTTAGGAGAGCTTATGTGGGAGTTTTCAGTAAGGGAGAGATGGGGACAGCGATATGAAGATTGAGTGGTGCTTTGGGTTTGAAAATGTCCAACATCTTGCGAGTGGTCATACTTCTTGGTTAAGGTAGGGGTGGAGGAGGAGGTGGTGGAGAAGGTGTTGGGATGATTGGTGAGATAGGTGAGGTATGTGACATAGGAGAAGGTGAGTGCATGGGAGGTGTCGAAGGTGGTGTAGGGTTGCTTGAAGCATTGGGGAACAGTGGGTTAGTGTGAGGACAAAGGGAATGGGTGAGGGCTGACTAGGGGTGCTCCAAAATGTCCGAATCCGAAACTAAATCCGAAATATCCGAAATTTCGATATCTGAAAATCGGAAAATCCGGGATATTCGATACAGATATGAATATTCATTTTTAAAAAGTACGGATAATCTGATATACGAAAACAAAAAATAGTAAATAAATATATATATATATCATAAAAGAACTTGTTTAGTTTAAATATGAGCACTATGTTTAATATAAATATATAGTAAAATGTAGAAAAAAATCGAATTGAGATGTGAATTTATGAATCTTTTTTTGTTTTCAATGTTGGAAGTTTGGAAAAACGAATACCGGTTTAGCTTTAATCTATGCACGAAACGGATTTTTTTTATTTTTATTTATAAACTCGGATATCCAATATCTGAATCCGTATCCGAAATTTTGGATGACCGAAATTTCGGATACGGGTTCGGATATTAAAATGCACTATCGAAATTTTCGGATATCCAAAACCGGATACTCTAATCATGAACAGCCCTAGGGTTGACCAGAGGGAATATGTAAACAAACCGAACGGACACGAACAAGGCCATGTTCGTGTTCATTCGTTAAGGAAATTAACATGTTCGCGAACTGTTCATGAATGCATGCCAAACATAAGTTTATGTTCGTGTTCGTTCGTTAAAGATTTTCAGTTTTTTCACGAACAGTTCGAGAACACTGGTCTCGAACACAAACGAACGCAAGCAAATAAAAACAAACGCAAAGACATTTAACTTGAAAATAGAAAATAAATACATTTATCCTTAAACATTGATATAAGTAGTTAAATACATCCACCAAATGATAAATCAAAACACAAGAAGTCTACTACACCACCAAACGATGAATCAAGTTTAACTAACTTAGACATAATTATCCCCATAAATGTCTTAGAATGTCCAAAGTTTAGCTAACTTAGAAAAAAATAGGGTTTCAAGTTTTCAATATGTTTAGATAAAAGGTTTATTATTTATTATTTTTTAATAAAATCAAACGAACACGACCGAACATAAACAAACGAACATGAACGAACGTAACTGAAGTTCACATACCAGTCGAACGAATGAGACCTGCGTTCGTGTTCGTGTTCGTTCGCTAAGCTAACCGAACGAAATTTTTTGTCCGTGTTCGTTCGTTAAGCTAATCGAACGAACATAAACGAACTTCCTGCCGAATGGTTCACGAACTGTTCGCTGAATGTTTGGTTCGTTTACAACCCTAGGAATAGGTGGTGGGCTTGGAGACGCGTGAGAGGGAGTTGATGGAATGGGTGGTGTGTGTTCAGTAGAGGGGCCCGGACGGTGAGAGCCAAACGTAGAGTTCGTATCATTTGTTAAGAAGTCATAGACGAAGAAGGGGTGGCGAAAGAAAGATGGCTTCCTCAAAGATGGCATCGCGAAATAGTATGGTTTGCCTTTTTTTAGGTTGTAGCATTTATAACCCCTTCATGGTGTGGACCTATCGGAGAGTTTGTGAATGGCCGATGATAGGAGTAGGGGATAACAAAGGCAACCGAAACCCCGTAGGTGGTTATATGTTGGGATTCGATAATTTAGGTGAAGAGTAGGGGTAGAGTTGTGAAGTATTTTGGTTGGTAAAATATTGAGAATATAAGTTGCATTTTCTAATGCATGAGGCCAAAAGGTGTGAGGAACGGATGAGTGAGACAAAACTGTTCGAATTACGTTATTGATTGAATGATTTTTGTGTTCCGCTATTCCGTTTTCGATTGTGTATGGACAAGAGAAACGAAACAACATGCCATTCGATTTACAGAATTGATGAAAGGAGTTGTTGTTGTATTCCCGGCCATTATCACATTGAAAGCATTTTATAGATGTGTGAAATTGAGTTTTGATGAGTCACGTGAATTAGGAAATTGGTATTATTTGCTTGTGCAAATATCCACAAGAAATTGGTTTTATCATCTAAAAATAGTATGTATAACGACAACCATTTGATGATAGGAATGGAGAGATCCATAAATTGCTCGAAGGTAAATTAGTGCAAGTTGTAGAATCATGAAACGGAAATTTATTTGCTTTCTAAACACACAAGATTGGCAGACATTAGAACTCTTAACAAAACTGGAAATTGATGGTAAATAAACTTTTAAAGAACATAAAACATCAATGCTAGGGTGTCCAAGACGGTGATACACGGTAAGAAGGGCAGAGAAGGAGAAGCTTGAACTTGGGGTCTTGAGGTGATGTTGAGAGGGTAAAGGTCACTGGTACTGTTACAACTGAGAATTGGTGTCTGGGTGTGGATGATCCTTCACATCAAAACCAAAAGGATCAAATTCAATAAAGACTCTATTGTTTGTTGAAAAACGGATGTATAGATATTAAACTTTTCACTAGATTAGGAGCAAAACGTGTGTTGTTGATTTTGATATGTGGAAATGGTGGTGGTAAGGTATGGTGGCCAATGGCTTGGTCTGGAATTTATGCCATTTATGACAATAATGTTTCGTAAGAACCCTTATTGAAATAAGAATTAAGATTATGAGAGTTTTATGTCATGTTATCTGTAGCTCTGGTCTACATGTACCACTATTGATTCGGGGGTGGAGCAACATAGTGTTAAACGCTTGATCCAGTTTGTAGCAGTGTATGCCATCTCAGAAATCGTGTGGGCCTGGTGTGGATGAGGGCCCAAAACCAAGTCTTTTGTGGGTTGGCGGCCGTGGGCCTGTTTGATGGGGCTGGTGTTGTTAGGTAGGGGCATGGCACAGTATGGCCTAATTATACACTCGAGCCCAAGATGAATGTCTAGGAGCCACTTTGTTGCCCGTAACCTAACATGAATTGAGGAGGCCCGAACGGAGAAGATGGCCACTTTTGATAGCCGGTAGAACCTTGTTGACCACGGCCACGGCCACGACCACGGCTCCTATCCCGGCCGCAGCCTCCATGAGTGTTTGATGAGTTGGACTTATTGAAGCTGGAACCGGAACTTGGTTGGTTCGGTTGATGAGAAGTTTGGAGAGCTGAAAATATTGGTGACCCGATTAGCTTTTGTAGTTTCTTCAAGACAAAGATATCTAGCTTCATAAAAATTGGGAAGAGGATTTTGTTGTTGCAAGATTGTGGAAATACCTAATAGGCTTCATTAATTAAGACCCGTTAGTAGTTAAATAACTAGTCGTTCTTCAGTAACTTGTGAACCCACGTTGGCTAACTTGTGAACCCACGTTGGCTAATTGATCGAACATGCTGGAAAAAGAAACGAGCTTAACATTTGAAAATTTCCTTTGCAAAAGCACAACTCTTGTGTGTTGATTATCATGAAAAATACTCTTGAGGGCTGTCCACGCATATACTACAGTAAGATCTGGAGAGATTGTGCCATAGATCCATTGAAGGTCTATGGCATCCGATCAATCCCAGATTTCATCATCGACAGTAGTATCTTTCTTGCCCGCATCTTAATCTTTCTCTTTGGCAGTGGAAGAGTATCCTTCTTGACGAGGGAAGAGGTATCGATCACTTGAAATGCACGGTAGTGGATCTTGAGCAACTCTACCCAAGATGCATATTGGCGGGAATGGCCGATTGAGTAAGTTAGATTGGGTCAAGAATAGAAAGGGTTTTCAGGAAATAGTTAGCTGAATAATGTTAGTTTATTTTCTGTTTTGTGATTCAATAAAGATCATTTTCACTTCCATCATATTTATACTCGACTATCTGTATACTAAGACCAACAATAAGAGCATAATAAACCTGCAACTTTAGCAGCATCTTCTTCGTCGAGAATCGCAGCAAAGCCGTTGAACTGTTTATTGTATGAATAAATCATAGCCTCATCAACCCTCTCTTTGCTGTTAATGAAGAAATGATAAGTCCAGTACTTTGATCAAACTAAACCTATTATATTATGTTTTGTTTTTTATACAGATTATTTACCTCCCTAATATCGAGTGAAGAATCTCGAATTGAGAATCTGTAATCTGAGAGGCTTCAAGTTCATGATCTAGTCGTCCCAAGTACACTATATAAGACTGAAAAAATCAGAAAATGCATATCAAAGTGAGCTTTTTAAATCTGAAATATTTCAAAGTCATGATCTAGTCGTATACACTCCCGATTAGCTATTTTTATCTTTTATATATGTAGAAAACAAATATTATATTTAGTTTTATTATAAAAATAAATATTTTTTTATTAAATTTTATTTATTCACTTATTTTAAATTCCATAATTTACAAGTTATTTCTAAGTTACAAATTTAATTCGTATTTGAAAAATAGTCTAAGTTTAAGTAACAAAAAATATTTTACAAATTGCAGGAAATTTAAAACGTTTTAATTTAAAAATAAAAACTAGAGTTAAGTGTCATTTTTGTCCAGTGTTTGTTTATTTTTGCCATTTCAGTCCAATTTTAAAAATGGCAATTTTCCTCCCGACGTTCTTGAAACGTGTCATTTCAGTCCAAAAAGTTAACCCCAGTTAAAAACCTCAGTTTTAATGAAGGGAAATAAACATTTGCAGTTGGCCGGGTTCAAACCCGTGACCATTCGGTTGAAAGAAAGAATTAACCAGGGTGCCAAAACTCATTTTGTTATAAACTTCCATTGGTTTATCTTTTAACAAAACGTAAAGTCGTTGAACCATACACACATTGTGTGTGCTAACTCGCTAAATTTAGAACTAAACGTAAAACGAAAAATTTTGCAAAATATGAAAAACATAGGGGATCAAAGTTGAAAGTAAAAAAATTGTGAGGTTAAATTGGAAAAACTAAAAACTTTTGGGTTAAAACTACAAAATCAAGTAGTTTTGGGTTTAAACTGAAATATTTTTTTTTGAAACCCCCCCCCCCCCCCCCCAAAACATGGGGACAACACCTCAATACCTTAACTTGTTGCTAATTTATATTATGGAAATTACCAAATTGTGGCCGGAAAAGGATACATCGGGTAAGGAGTGAAACTTTCTCTAGAGAAGTTAAAATTTGGCCAAAGTAGAAATACCGGCAATCTGTAGATACTCTGTCGGTAATATATGTCACTGTTCCATCAGAAAACGTATCACCAACGGCCAATGTACCGACAAAACATCACCAACAGATGCTCGTCAATGATCACTATCCCCAAACGGGTGTTGAACAGAATTGTCCTCGGTGATGCCCCTCTTTTTAGCAATGGTTACACATTAAAAAAAAGTAAATTTACATGAAAAAAAAGTGATAAAATCCATCAGGGGCGGACCTATAGTGTACAAGGGGTAACCTCCGTTGCCCCTTGACGCTCCGATGACGTTCCGACAGTAGTGTAAATTTTGAAAAAAATTGACGTTTTTCGATTTCGTTACCTTTTTTTAAATGTTACCCTTATACGAATTTTCTAGATCCGCCACTTAACTAGTTGTTTCATGTGGCAACGAATATAAAAACGTGTATACCTTTTTGCTTTTGCTTTTCATTGCCAAAGATGAGGACTGTAACACACATACACTGATGAAGAAGGTCAGAAGAACACTAGACAAATTCATTTTCTGCATTTGTTAATTGAAGCAAGCTAAATGGTAATAGCCGAAATTTTATTTTAATCAGGCAACAAAACAATTACAGAATTTAATTAAATCCATATTAAACATATAGTTTGATTTTAGTGATATCAAGTCAATTATAATTAAAGTAATTAATGCAAAAGATATGAACATTTATTACTGGTTTAGTTACATCCTTTAATAACTGAATTAGTCTTTTTAGCTGAATTGTATTAGTTATATTCTTGTATCAACAACCACAATTTTAAGATGTAGAAAAAATATATAACTGATGATCTAAAATTTTTAAAGTTAATATGGAGTTTTTAATAGTAGAAAAAATATATAACTGAAGATCTGAAATTTTTAAGTTAATATGGAATTTTTAATAGCAAACTCGCAAGCATTTTTTAAGTAGAATAAACAAAGAAAGTGCAAATTTGGACGTTTGAGAAAAATTCATTATTTTGTAAATCAATAACCTCTAGCTCAAGTGGTAGAGGACTTGAGTTCTTCTTAGAAGACTCAAGTTCAATTCCTACTTGGTGCAAAAAAGGAGTGAGGCACTGGTGGGCAGTGATAGGAGACCCAGGGAAACCTGGGTTCGAATCTTTGAGCCAATACGGGTTTACTGGTATTTTAACTGGTCGTGCACGGCTGGGTTACTCTGTTTTGTCCACGGTGTAAGTGGTGGTGGACCGAAAAAATCTGGTGACTCATCGATAGTTATGTTTCATAGTGGTGACCATAGAGTACTCGTGATAATCTTGGTGAAACTTAAAAAATAAAAATTTTGTGAATCAATCCTGATATTATTTTCTAAATTTAATATTGTAGTAGGGACAATACATACTTCTGTACATCTTAATAACTTAAAGGTGAAAAAATGTATTACATATACAAATCTTAAAGGTGAAAATTAAAGGTAAGTGAAAAAATGTATTACGTATACACATCTTAAAGGTGAAAATTAAAGTGAATTATTACATATACTAATGAATAATGATTTTAGAAAAATTCATAAATGTATACAAATTAATATATATATTATTAATTACTATTTAATGTAATTTGACTTCTTTAATGTAATTTAACTTTCATTTAGTGTGATTGAAACATGGGTTCGATTCTTAGCCAAACGGGTTTTACCGGTAATTTCACCGTTATGCCTACGGGCGGGTGGGTTACCGGGTTTTTCCTCAGAAGTGGTGGTGGATGACTCGGGTTACTCTCGGAGTACTCCGTTTGTCCATGGGTGCCCCGAGAGTACTCGGAATTGATTTGTTGGCTGTTAAAAAAAGATAATTTAAAATAAATGCGTATTATTAATATAATTATATTTTTAAAAGATATTAATATAACATTAATTAGCATTTTCTTTAAAAGATATTTCAAAGTATAAATTATCAATAAATATATGCATTATGTTGTTGTAAGGTAGGCATTGGGAGTTTTTCAAAAAAAAATTATTTTTACTTTTAAGTTTTAACCCAAAGATTTTAATCTTTTATATTTTAACTCATTTGACTTTTTTACTTTTGACAAAAAAACTTTTCATTTTTTACAATTTAACCGCTAACACTTTTTTATTTTCAACTTTGGCCCTCCATACTTTTCATCTTTCGTAATTTTTCGTTTTAATTTTCGTTATAAATTTTTCGAGTCAACACACCACAACATGGTGTAGGGTTCAACGTTTTTTGTCTGTTTTTCCCGTTTGACTGGTAGTCGCAACATGTCTATTTTTCTTCGTTTGACGAGTTCGTCACAACACGCGGATCCTTGATCGACTTAGTTATTCCTTTCTACTTTTACATTCATATCTAATTTTTTTCATATTAACATGCTGCAACGGGGTGCGCGATTCAACGATTTTACGTATGTTTTTCGTTAGGTGTTATTTTTTACTTTTTTATTTATTTTATTTTTACGAGCTCTTTTGATGTTGGTGTCGTTGGCAGTGTTGTGGCATATTTTTATGTACGTGTCCATATAAATTCGATTTGCTCTACTTTTCAACGTTAACTTTTTATGAAAACGAGTCTGGTTAAGTATAGTACGTTTTCGTTTAAAATCAAATTTTACGTACATATTTTATGTACTCTTGGTATGTAACACCCCGAAAACGGGTTTGGTAACCAAACCACGTTAGTATTAAAGAGCGGGTAAAATACGGTTAGGGATAAAAGTGAACTTGTAAACAAAATAACTAGGAAACAATTAACCTAGTTGATTATTTGTATTGTTAGTAATAAATATTGGATGATATCCATTTATAATTAAAATCTCAAACATGGGGGACCAAAAGGGGGAAAAACATAAAGTTTAGGTTTAAAAAGATTAAACACAAAACACACACACACAAAATGTGTGTGTGTTCGATCACGACTGGAGAAACAAGGGATAAACCTTGTTCATCAAGCATCATCAAATTGAAAGGGAATTCGGGTCTTAAACTCATGCATGAACGCATATAAACGATCACCTAGATGAGGGGATCATAAGGTATGTCTCAAAACTTAGATTGGTGAAAGTTATAATTTGAGACAAGTAGAATACTTGCAATTAGATTGTTGGATTATGATCCAAATATGAAATTGAGTGTATATGTATGCTTAATTTCGTTAGATATAGTGAAAATATGAAATATTTGAGGTATGGTTACTTGTAAGTGATTAACAAGTAAATATTGAAGTGGGTTTTAATATTATGATGAAATTGATGATATAATCATGATTAGAATCATCATGCATGATGGTAATAAGAAAGTGTTTGAATAATCTATGAATTCGAGTATATGATCATACTTGTCATAAGATGGGTCATTGTATAATATAAAGAAATTGATGTTAAAATCATGTTATAGATGCTTGAAATCATGTTACCTACTAGTTAGTATGTAAAATTTGATTTCATTAAGTAATCGACGAAATGCCTAAGTGAGTTCGATGAACCAATCGTGCATTTATATATGTTAATAAGTCAATTGACTTTTTAAAAGTCAAACTGACCAATGATAAGATTGAATGATAAATTCGACATAAAACCCGTAAGGTGGAATAGTCGTGATTGATAATGACTAATCTAACCATCTTACGAATTATGATGATAGTTTGACGCTTGACAAGCTAGGTGGAGGCTTGGGAAGGAAACAGGTCAAACGAATCAAGTACGAAGGAAAAGCGTAATTTAGATGCAAGGTAAGTAAAGCTTACACCTTTTTGTAGGATGTGTATTTATTTGTAAGTTATAAATACAACAAAGGTTATATTAGAAATACGGTTCCGACACGAAATGATACGGGTCGGAACACATCAAAAGATGAAAAACCATGCTTAATGGTAAAAAGGGTCGAAATGGTAATTTGGTATGTGATGCATAATATAGTAAAATGGAGTTTCCGAACGGCTACTTTATAAGTAAGCCTAAACGAATAAAAAGAGAAAACGGTGATTTAGTCACGTATAATGGATAAAAGTCGAAGTATAAAATGACACCAAGTGACATAAACCATGTTGAGTTAAACGCGTAAGAAACGGATTTAAGAGACATAACTAAATTGCGAGTAATCCGAAATGAGTTACTTAACGGAAGGGTAAATAAATACCATTTATATATAAGCGCAAAATGTTTGGTCGTTTAGATCAAACGGGTCAAATGGTAATGTTGATACCATTTGACATATAACGACTAATAAGTGTTTGTCGAGTCTTATGCTCATAGGATAAAACGACTTGTGAATTAGTGATGCTATGAATTAGAAAATTATTGAGGCAAGGTATTAAAACGGGTCAAAATGTTGACCCGAGCCAGGTACGCATAAATAAGATTATAGTTAAACGATCGATTTTGGTCAAATATTTAGTGAAAGTCCTTCGTCGTAGAAAGAGGGACTAAAATTGACCAAAACGTCCTTGATGGGTAAATCGGGCAAACGACCCTTATGGGTTGTTTAGAAATATATATTATGGTAATGTAAACCTTCGATAAGCAATAAAGTTATAGACATAAGCTTTCTCGGGTCAAATGCCTAAATTGAGCATTTTTCCGTAAAATGACTAACCGAAGGGTAATATTCGTGATAATTGGTTTACTATATCAAATCCGTCACAATAGTAGTTGTGGTGGAATACAAGTAGATATTTTAATGTGAAAATATGATTCTAGAAATGAATAAGCTTGGTTATGCTTAAAAGCGCTTAAAAACCCTTAACGGGTCAAAATAAGCATATAAGCACAAACGGGTTAATGATGCATAATAACCCGTGCTTTGAACCTTGTGTGATAGGAAACATTTAAAATATGATGTCTATGATAATATAAGTGTAACAAACAAGTGGATTTGATAAAAGAATGAACGGGTCAAAAGCTATGTTAAAAGAAGTTTAATAATTAATTTATGCCACGGGCTTAAATTCTAGAAAATTGTTAATCCGGATGTCGGATTTTAATTCCATGTGATGGAGAATCAAATTACGATCGCATAGGAAAAAGAATCGTGTAAAACGGATCAATAACGAATAAGTTATGGACGTTTTCGTAATAGGGACTGAAAGTGTAAAAGCTGAAACTGGGCTGCAGCGTAACCTACGGTTCTGGACCGTAACTTACGGTTCAGAGTGCTGTTTGGAGTAGACCAGGTGAACCGTAAGCTACGATTCCCAACCGTAGCTTACGGCAGGTTATGACAAAAATTGAATTTCACTCATTTTTTGATATTTGGGTCTATCTAAATATGTTTTATGTTCATCCTAACTAACGTGTTAGGATAAATTTAGGTATCTAGGTGCTTGCTAAGTGATACGGATGAAGATCAAGCTCGATGAAGAACCAAACACGATCAAAGTTCAAGCTTCCGCGTTGTGACTAGTCGATTATGAAACTAGTAGACGATAACAAATTGAAATGTTTTAAATTTTATCAAGTTTCATTGAACGTGAAATTTGTTAGACGGACGTGTATTGTTATTAATACATTTATAATCGATTTTTTTTATAAATTTTGATTTATTTAATAAGGGTCTTACATGGTATGAATTCGAGTTGGTGTATGTTTCGATATAAACTTTTTGGGAAACGAGTCAGGTCAAATATAATATGTTTTCGTGATTTTATGAATGTTTTGTAAATTTTGTTTCGATCCAAGTAGAGACAAATTGCGGTTTCTTTTTTTTCTTTTTTCAAAATTCTAATTAATCTCTTCTGATTATATATGTCAGCATTTCCGTTATAACCGTTACATTTTCTATGTATGACTCGGGCCACATATAATATGTTATAATTGTATGGTATAAATTCGATTTCTTTATGTTTTAATCAAATCGCAATGCTTATATAGGTTGCATTGAGTTCAATAAGATACGTCGAAACACGTGTTTTCATATGATTAACGCATCGCATAACGTTTAGACTAATCCATTCGATATTTGCGATGTACCTGCGCCGCAACGCGCGCGGGTCTTATTACTAGTTATTATTAAAAGGAGAGTTTTCTTTAAGAAGAAAGATAGGCGAAAAGAATGGTGAGAAGAGATATGGAGGCGACCTTTGCATAAGAGATTTTGTTTTGTTCACCCAACGACTACGCATTTTCTTTAAAAGATATTATTATTAATACATATCTATTGGTCAGCCGAAGCAATAAATTCAAACTAGTAGCCCACATGTTATGCGTAGTCGTTGGGGTGAATAATGCCCCACCCTTGGGCGTTGTCCGCCATGTGTCGTCCTAGTCAGCAAAGAGGCGTTTTTTTCTAAAATGGGTGTAGTGAGGATGTGGGTATTATGTTAATAGAGGTGTAAAGAATTAAATAAATAAAAAAACCATGAAAAAATTGATTGGACAAAGAATAGGAAGATGAAGGGTGATTGGACAAACAAATGGGGCAAGGGCGTGGAAAATCCAACGCCAAACACAATTTTTTTTCAAAAATAAAGCCCACGGGCCGAAGGGGGGCTGTTTTGGGCGTTTTTGGGGTAAAAAAAGCCCCAATTTGATCGACTACGCATGGTCTTAGACATGGTTCCCTTTACATTTATTACAATTAGTTTCCATTGTAATTTCCTTGACAAACAAACACGAACACGTTCATTTCCTTGACAAACGAACACAACAAAAAACCTCGTTCGGTAAGTGTTCATAAACAGTTGTAAACACATATATATTTCCTTAACAAACGAAGACGAACAAGGTCTTGTTCGTGTTTGTTTGGTTCGTTTACAACCCTAGTTATTTATACGCTAAATCTTGTCCGCCACTGATTAGCGTCCATATATTGCGAGCATGCATGAGTTCGGTTTTTCCAAGTCATTGAGACTTGCAAACAGTTGGAATAATAATCATTTGTGTACAAAATTGGTGGAAAAAGAAAAAATAGAACTTTCAACTAAATTTCAGTGCATTATATGCTTATTTCCACACCAAGTACTTACAAAATACTTGCAGATAACAGTTTTAAATTGATGTCTCATCATATGATGAGAAATTGTTGATAACAAACACAGGATCTCCCACTTTAATCCTCTTTCCATTTCCTTCATGGCATACCATATTATGTCCAAAGAACACCTGCAAATCCATTTTAATCATGATTAATTAATGTTCATATGACAAAAGATCAAACCCTATCTAGTTGCAGATATTAGTAGGGAAGAACTTCACCATCCCTTGCCCTTTTGACCGGGATGCAAGACTTTCCCTGATCGAAACTTCACAAGAGTTTCAGTCGGCTCGGAAGCTGCAACTGCATTTTCTTGATTAATTGTCGGCATCTGAAAAAACATTTAGCAGAAAATTTTTGAGAATTAAGAATAAAATGTTGGTTAAATTAAAGGAGATTTCATAAAAAGGTAGCCAAATTTGGCCAAATGTTCTTTAAACCCAAGAAAAAACATCAAAGTTCAAAACTTTTGATGAAGGAAATCTTCAAGTTTACGGGTTTTAGGCGTCATGTCAGGGAAAAACTCAATTTTGGTCTGCCATCGATCATCATTTGACCGTAAACGGGTCGACTTCTTTAAATCATGATTTCTGAAAAACTGTGTTACATTAAATCAAAGCAGCTTGGAACTTGATGGTTCTTATGGCTTAAATAAGTTTGGTAACCAAAGACAATTTTGATCTAAGTTAGTTACCTTTTTGACATATCTTATGCAATTAGCCCGTTTTATTAACGGGCTTCTGTTATGTGTTATGAAGGTACCACAATTAACAATGCAAAAAGAATAACGAGGGAAAAATTAAAAAATACTCTTTACCTTACAGCGGTTTGCTAAGTTGACGCCATGGAATGTTTAAATTTTCAATTTTAATTCCTTCCATAGTCCCTCAGAAAACGGTTCGCACCATCAACCGAGAATGCTGAAATTTGTACATAACAATATTAAAAATTTAAGTGAAAATGGATTGGTGATGATATTGGAAGTAAGATGAAAGAACGAAAGTAAGATTCTATATGTCAGCCAGAGAAGCAAAATGGAGGACAGGTTTGAGTAGAATGGTAAACGGGTAGTTTTCATTATACTTGCCAAAATGGTATGGGCCAGATAGACCCGCAAACATGTATTTTATGTGTTTTTATAAATAAAAAAGTATGATTACACAGCCTAAAAACTATTTGAACTAATAGTCTAGTATTTTTAAAGCTATTTAAGAGGTATCAAGAATTGACATGTAACAAACAGTCTGTTTTTTGGCCCGAGTGTTAGTTTTTTAACCCTATTGGAAGTTTTACTATGGGTGTAAATGAGCAAGGGCGCTGCGTCAGCTACATGAGATCAACTCGCTAAAAGCTCGAGCCCTGAGCAGAGCCCTAAAGTGTAGCTCATTTAATAAACGAGCTCAAGTTGTGGCTGGATAAAGCTTGACTCTAGGCTCGTGAGCTAAATGAGCATGTTTTTGTTGTTTTATTTTCTAGTGTTACGTTTTGGGGTTGTTTTTTCTTAGTCCTTTCTAGTTAAGTTTATGTTTTGTGTGTTGTTTTATTTTAGTATACTAGGTGTGTGTTTGTTTATGCATGTGGTGGGTTTGGTTTGATATTTGTTGTTTTTTTGTAATAGTTTTGTGTTTTATTTATTTAGTGTTTTGTTGGGTAGTGCATGTCTCTTTTTTAAGTTGCGGTTGTTATTTTTTTTTTAAAATATGGAATATTGTTTTTTGGTATTTTATGTGTTCCCCAGGTTTGTTGTTCATTTTTAGTAGTATTTTTCTTAGTTTTGTGTTTGTAATGTGTTTCGTCAGTGTTTTGTTTTATATGTTGTTATTTGTGCTTTATAGTTTTTGTTTTCGTATTTTTGTTTTTGTCCATCGTTTAGTTCAGTTGGTTGTGTTTTATTTTTGTGTAATGTTTGGTATTATTTTATTTAGTTTTAGTTTTTTGTGTATCTTCACGTTGTACTTTTCTGATTGTTACGGTTTGTTTAGTAGTGATCTTGTTTAGTTAGGTGGACCCGTAAATGAAGACATTACGACTAACTAGAAAATAAAATACAAGAATAGCGACTACACCGTAACAAGAAAAACTAGAGTAAAACTATATCCTTAGAACAAAAGACACCCTCTAAAAAAAAAAAAAAATAATACGTTACGTAACAAAAATTAACCAAAAACAGAAACATATAAAACCCTAGATACACCTAGAAACGAAAAAAAACTTACCTTAAATTAAACCAGTAAAATTAAAAAAAAAGACGCACATAAAATAACTACACGTTATGATTTTGTCAGAACGAGATTCTATAGTGTTTTCGTATTCTTTTTGTCCATGTATAAGTGCATGATAAATGTCTTATTCATGTGTGTATGTTTTTTTCGCGTTTGAAGATTGTTTTTATTAGTATTTGTGTATGAGTTGTATTATTATGTGTTGTGCGTGGTCTACGCGGCGATTGATTATTTTAGTTGTGTGTTTCGTATGTTACGTAATTGTTTTTTGTATTGATACGTTTTGTTCGTGTGAGGGGTTTTGTGTGTTAGATTGTGTATTTTATTTTGTTTTATTTAGTTTTTGTTTCGTTTCGTATTGTTTATTTCATATTTGATATTCTTTTATCGTTGAGTAGTCTGATTAGGTCAGTAAGTATTGAGAGTATCAAGTTGTTTCTTTTGCCTTATCGTGTCATGTAGTGAGTTCAGGTTTCTATTTTTGGTGGTCTGTTTTTTAATTATCCCGTTGTGTTTCATAATAATTGTCGAGTTTTTTTTTATGTAGTAATTCGTGAGTGTTTTGTTTACAGTAGTTTTATGTTTTTCCAGTTTTAGATTTCTTCAAGTTTTGTTGGCCCGTCCTCTTTTGTCTCTTTAGTTTTTAAGATGTTTCTTTTTTGTTTTAGTAGTAGTGATTAGTTGTTTTTGTTGTTTTGGTTTGATTGACTGTTTATCCGATAATTTTATATTGACTGTCTTTTTTTTCCGTATTGTTCGTTTTATTTCTGCGTGTGAGTTATGTTTTAGTAGTTTGTATAAGTGAAGTCTAGTATATTTATTTCTTATTGTATTCATTTATGTATCGTAGTCAGTATGATGTTAATTTGTTTGTTAGTGTAGTTGTTTGTGTTTATTGTTAAATGTTTTCTATCGAAGTGTTTGGTATTTCGTATTATTGTTTTTAATAGTTGTTGTTATCCTTTATTTGAATGTATTATTGAGTTTGTTACTAGTTAGTAACCTCAGTTTTGTTTTAGTTGTCATTCGATGATTTAGTATTTAGAGTAGAGTTACAGATTTTATTGTCATTGTTAATTTCAGTTTATCTGTAAACATTTAGTTTTTAGTGTCAACGGATGTATTTTACGCAGTTTAAGTGGTTGAACGACGATTATTCTTCCGTTTGTTTATAGACGTTATTTTTGTCTGTCTTTTTCTTATTGATTAAAAGATCGTAGTAAACGTTTTAACTGTTTTTTGTTGTATATTAGACCGTTCTGATGTTTAGTCCTTTTATTTTTTCGCGTTTTCAGATATTTAGGAATTAGGTCGTTCGTGTTTTGTTTTAGTTTCGTTGTCAATTGTCTAGATAGTTGTCTCGTTGATTACTTCGTTGTCTGATTGTCAGTGTTCTATTCGTGTGTCTGACAATATTTTATTTTGTTTATGTCTTTGTTCTAATGTTGTTTTTTTATGTGTTGTAGTAGTTTCGTGTAGAAATAAGATTATTTCTGTAAGTCTCTTATTTTTTGCTCTTAGTTCTAGACTAAGATTTTCTATTTCTGTGCGTTTTTAGGTCCTTGTTTTTGTAAGTTGATAAATACCCAGTTTGTATTTTCGTTTGTTTGCTATGTTTTGTTTTTAAAACTATAGTAAATCTATTGTAAATGTTGGAATTAATAGTAAAGTAAGATTTTTACCATCGAAAACAATTAGATATTTATAGTTTATTTCTTTATAGTATGTTCTGTTGTTACCGTGGAAAATTATCGGTATGATTATAGTTTTAGTCCGTTTTTATTGAATTTATTGTATCTGTTGTATATGAAGATAAATTACTACTCAGTGATTGTAGTTGATATCTAGTGTTAGTGTTATGTCCCTGTGTAATATATAGATTGTATGTTATATGTAGTAATCTATATGTTGATATGTTGTTTGTAAGAATTAGATGTTATGTCTTCGAAATGTTTAGTAGTATGTAATTTATTGTAAATGAAAAAATTTCTTTGTAGATAATAATAGCTAATTTACTTACGTACACAGAACTTATACTATTCACTAAGACAAATATAAATCTGAAAATCGTTAGAGACCAGATTGTTGTAATTCGAGTAGTAGGTGTAATTATTGTGTAGTTTCTATTTAGATTATTTCTTATCGGACATTAAGTATGTTATCGTCGTATTATTTCCTTATTATTTTCTGTTACAGGTGCTGTCATTGTAGTCGTTTGTTGTTATTTAAGATTGGGGAATGTTTTGTAAAGATGTTGATTCTTTAATTATGTTGTGTGATTGAATTGTGAAAGTAATGTATTGTCTTTTCGTTAGTGAGTTCGTATAGATTGATTTAACATCTGTATGTGTTTGATGTTTGCATGTGATGTTAACTTGTTTATACTGTTTATATTTATTATACTGGGTCTATAGTTCGTAAAAATGTATAACGTACTTAATTTTTATTTTTATTATAGTATATGGATATAAACTGTATACGACTGTATCGAATTTACGTTATATTAGAATGTCATAGTGTTTGTTTTATGTACCGCCGCGATGATTAGTATTAAAGCGACAGAAATAGAAAAATCCAATGAATGGCTAAAAACAAAAACCCTTATTAACTAAAAACTTAGAGGAGTAGGTATGTAATCGAAGGTAGAATAATGAGGCAAGAAGGTAAAATAAATAAATAAGTAAAGTACATTGTAAGACCCAAAAATACTATAACTACACTAAAAAAACTCCACGCGAGGTAATGAAAAACAAAATAAAATACTACAAGAGCTAATACGACTGATGTGGACGTTCATTAAATTAACCTAATAAACGGCCTAAATACAAGAAAAAGCGAAAAAAAGTAATGATACTAACAAATCTAGCATGAAAAACCAAATAGCCAACTTATAAACGAACTCCAACCAACTTTACCCTAAAAAAAAAAATATGAAAATAAAATAACTTCTAATTTAAAAAATAAAAAAAAGACCAATATATGACAGATAATAATAGAGACCGCAACAAAAATTAAATATAAATCATAAAATAATAAAATGGACACTAAAAAAATTAAACTAAGAACTAAACTTAATAAAAAAAAAAAGATAAATTAAAAAAACGCAAAGACTAATTAAAACAAATAAATAAAACTACTGTTTAACTTAAACAAATAACCTATCCAATTAATAAAAATAAGATAGCCAAACAATGCTATTACTATAAAAAAACAAGCAACTAGTTAAAAATCTTCAAATAAAAAACAAACTTACCACCACTTAAAATTATAAGAAAACATTCCACTTCAACTCTAAGTTCCGCCTTGAAACGAACTAAGAAAACCTAACGACGTAAGTAACACAGATAATATATGTATATATAATAATAGTAGTAGTTGTCCTAAACTCGAATATCAGATAACAAAAAAACACAAATTTACCAATGAAAACATCAAAAAGAATATAATAATTTAAGAAATAACAAGTAGATGAAGTTGTTAATACAGAAATCAATAATTATACGTCTAGCCGAAAGTTTCCGTCCAAGTTGAAAGATTTTGACAGTGATCTTGACGTATTGTTCCGATAGTAACTTAGAAAAGAATGAAATACTATTAACGGTAGAGATATAAATAACCGTAAAAAGGAAATCATTATGATCTAGATTTCCTTTGTACTCTATCTTAGAGTTCCCTCACGTCGCATTACGCAGCGGTTTACCTTCGCTAGTAGAAATTATAAGTATGATTAAATTTGTTAAAGTTAGTAAGTTCGATAATAATATATAAAACAGATAGTTCTATACGGTTTGTAATAGGTGTGTTGTAGTTTTATAGTTCACTTATATTCTAGTTCTAGTCCTTTTTCGTATAGACGCCTGTTTGTTTTAAGTTCGTGATATGAAAGTTGATATCAGATAGTATTTGAACTTATTTTTGTAATAGGATTGATGTTTACGGACGTGTGTTTTTGTCTATTGATGCTGTTATAATTTTCTGAGAATGTTTTCGAGTTCAAATAGTATAGTGCATAATTCGTTAATCAGTGTAGTTACATGATGTAATATTTAGTAACTATATGTTTGACTATGGACATGAGAGTAGTAGTATAAACATGATTTTCAGTCAATTATTAGTTTCATTTTGTTCAACTTGGTTTTGTATTATCGTTTGTTATGACATATTTGTAATATTCTGATTTTAAAGTGATTCTTTAAAGTTAATTGAAATGAAAAAAAATGATTTGTAATATTTACTCGTAAATCTTCTTTAATACATGCATAGTATATGTCGTAGTATGTTTTTTTCTTACGTGTTTCCCGTTAGTATACCCTGTCTCATATTGTTTAAATTTATCTTTATAAGCGTCACTTTTTTTTGTTGAGTCAAAGGTTATGTGTTTTAATAGTTTCTTCGGTATTGCGTATATATAATTGTTCTAATCGTGTTGTTACTATTAGACGAGTCTTGATGTTTTGTAGTGTAGTTTATCCTGTCAACGATGTTCAAGAAATATATTACGAAAAAAGAAGATAGATGAAATGATCCTTTGACAGTATGTGTCCTAAAATTGGTTAAACTGTATTTTCGGTTGTTGTTGTAGTGTCGTAACTTATATGTATTAGGGTATGGGGGGTGTGCGAGTCTGGTGTTTGTTTAGTTAGTTTCTTTCCCTGATCATGTTTTGTTATTTTGTTGTTTTTTATGTCGTTTATTTGTATATGAAATGCGTCGTCTTCATATTCATTTTTTGTAATTCGATTTTATTTTGTAGTTTATTTTGTCTAAACTCCCACCGTTTTTAATAGTTCGTTGGGTTCGAGTTCTCTATGTCAGTATCGTTTTGTACTTGTTGTGTTTTTAAAGTTCTGGTACATATAGTTCGTGATACTCGTAAATTTGTATAGTTGTTGGTTTTTTTAGTTGTTGTGTAGTGAGTGTATAGTATGATTTGTCGTTTGTATCATTTTAAATTGTATTGATTTTGACATGTTCGTATGTTGTTGTTTATCCGACTTATATGTTCGATCGTACGAGGTTTCCTTTTATTTTCATATATAATAGTAATGAGTGTTGGAGATATTTTTGTCTTTTTAGTATGGATATTTGTAGTTCATGTAGTAAGATTATATATTTTATGTTCTGTTTGAGTTACGTTCTGACGACGTAACTATTATAGTTCATGTTGTGATAGTTAGTTTTTTTATCGGTCTCTTTTGTTATATTATTTTTCTAGTTTTTGATTACTTTTTGTTTTTTGATTATTTTAGAAAAGTGGTTTAAAATCGTATTTCAGATGATTTTGTTCTTGTAATGTCATTATGTTAGTTCGTTGTTTTTGTATTTTTTGTTTTATCTATTTGGTTGTCCTTATAAATTATTGTTCGTTATTTTGTTTTTTGTGTCATTTATGTTTTTTTTTTGTTGTTTCATTTTCTTTGTTTGTATTGTCTTATGAGGAGATCCTTTTGATTATATATGTAAGTAATTTTGTATCTTTTAGCGTTGGATTAAGTATTCGTTTTTCTAATATTCATGTTTTTTGAACGAGTTTAGGTATGTTAGTATATATGATTAGTTTTCATTTCTTCGTACAAACGTTAATATAATTGTGAATGTCTGAGTAATATAGTGTAAATATAAATGTGTTGTTTTTTGAAAGATATTTGTTCCAGTTAAAATAGCCGTCATTTGTTGTTTAGATCCGTTTCCTGATAAAGTATTGAAATTAAATTCTTTGTAGATTTAGTTGTATTTTCTTTAAAGTTATTATATACTTTGTGGGTTTTTTTTCGTTTATAGTTTTTTTTTATTTTTTTAATTGATGTTAGTTTGGTTTATAATAAAGTTAAAGATTTATTGAAGTTATTTAGTTGAAGGGGGGGTGGAGGGTAGTATTGTGGGTGGGGGTATGTCTTGTCGTTTGATTGTTTCACTAGTTGTAATATTTTTTAGTGAATTTCGTGTGTTTGATTTGTCTTGGGTTAGTTTCTTGTGTACACGAATGTTAATTGTATTTATGTGTTATTTGTTTTTTTTTAATGTAAAATATTCTAAGAAGAAGAAATCAGATAGAAAGTCCTATCACGCATAACAATTAATGAATACAGACTATATACGATACAACTACAACACTCTGAAATACATTAAATAAATAAGTGACAATAAAAAAACACAACTAATGACGGCGTACAAAAAGTAACTAAGTAATCTATAAACAAATAACACAACTAATAATTAACCCAATAAAATACACCCAATAAAATATGATTAAAACTACTTAAAACACAATAAAACAATACCTTAAGACGTAATACTGAGACTGAGACTTAAATGAAAATATAAACAAGTCAAAAACATAACTAATAAAAACTAATATTTGCATAAAACAAATAAAACACTAAAATACATAGATTAACAACTAATAAATAATATATTAAATATAAATATATAAACATAACAAAACTAAAAACACCATAAACTAACAAAAGAAATATATCTTACTACTTATCAACAATAATACCACTACAAAAACTAAAAACTAATAATTAATAATAAATAAAAATAACGTACTAAAAACCACACTAAATTAAATTAATATACAAAGAAAGTGACCCGTAAAAACTATACCATTAATAAAACATTAGAAATATACAACGATAAATCATATACAATCCACTAATATAAATACCGTAATACCCCCTCCTATCTTTATAAAAATGAATTTCGTCATATATAATTATAAGCGTAATTAAGTACGAAGAATAACTAACATAACAACTACAAAAAATAAATAAAAATACAACATAGACATATACTTGTTACATATAACACAAACTAATACACTTACATCTAATAAAAAATAACTACAAAAACAACAACAATTACTTACACTTAACTAATTAATAATAAATAAAACAAAACCATACATATAAAATAAAAAAAACCCCCAATATAAGACTACTACAACAAACCTACCTATAATAATATATACAAAATACTTAACTCTAATAACTCTACTAAATAATAAATTAAAATAAACTAACCACAAATTACAAAAAAAAACAAACAATAAACAATAATTAGAAAAACAACAACGTAAAAAATATAATAAAAACATACAACTAAAAAACTAACATAAAATTGATGAACATAAGATAATCAAACTAATAATCTAACTAAACCTATTATACATAACAAAACATAAATAATAATACCAATAACAAAACAAATAAAACAATTACCCCAATAAAAACAACACTAATAAATTAAAAAAACATGAAGAACAGATACCAAACCGAAAACGATGAAAACCAACTAACTATCTTAAAAAATATAAGAAAGTAATATAATAAACACTACACTATGATAAATAAACGATAAACGCGTATAAAATATATCTACATACTACAATACCTAAAATCTAACAATAAAAATAAAAAAAAAAAAATATACAAAAATATAATGAACAAACCAGTATGATAAAAAGAACAACTATAAAGAAACTAACCACAAAAAACATTAAAAAAAACAAAACTAGAAAAAAAATAATAACTAGAAAATTCTAACCTACAGATCTAAAAAAAATAAACACGAACCTCTGAACTATAGCAAAAAGTACATAAATAACCAATGAAAAAATACCCCTAATAAAAACCTAAACAACATAAACTGACAATTAACACCCTAACCTAATACATTATAAATAAATATAAATAAAGATTTCCTAAGAAACAATAAACTTAATATACATAACAAAAACAACAAATATATACATAAAAAGAAAAATATATAATACATCAAAATCACTTAACTCACAAAAAATTAAGAAAATAACAAAATTATACGTAAAAAAGTACAAAAAAAATAATATAAGTAAAATACAACTACAATACAACTAAAATAAATATAAGCTAAAAATAACTAATATAACTATATAACAATATTTAAAAAGAATCACACTAAACTAAATACTAGAATAAAACACTAACATATAATCTAATACTACCTGAAAAATTAAAGAAGTGACTACCTAAACTAACTAAAATCTACTAAAAAAAATAATATACAATACTCACTAATATAAACCTAAAAACTAATAAATAAAATAACTATAAAATTAAAAATAACATACTAAAAACCCTAACATATAACGACGAACCTACAAAAAAAATACATACTAACAGCGTATACCACAATAAATATCCCTACAAAAACCTATTACTAACGATAACAATAACTTCATTAACTAACTAACTAACAACCTAAAAATAAACTAAGAAATAAATAATATATCAGCCCCTGAATACAGATATCCAACCCACCCTAAGAAACTTAAAAAAAAAATATAAACTATAAATCATAAAAGAAGAACTGATTAGATACAAACAAAAAAGAAAAATTATATAAAACCTAAAAAAATAACATAATTACGACAGAATTAATACTAGAGAATAATAAAAAAAATAAATGAAAAAATAACAAAAAAAAGATTAATAAAAGTAGATAAATAAAACAACTAAAAAATAAATAACAAGAAGAACGAGAACACAAAACCCTCTAACCCAATAAAACTAATTACATTGGACTAAAAATAAACGCGAATAAATAAAAACTAAAATAAAAAAAAAATAACCAAAAACAGAAATAAAAATAATATACAAATACAAACCTAACATACTAAGAGTCTAAAAGTAGCAAGACTTAAAAATGCTTCAAATACTTCAAGTCATATAATATAAACTAATCCCATTAATTAAACCATAAATACTACAATGATAAATATTACCTAAAAAAGACATACTACTAAACAAAAGCATAGTATCTACTAAATACCCAGATAAATAAAACAACACATACTATCTAGTAAATACTAAATATCATACATCAATAGCACTAAAAAACCTTTAATACAATAAATCTATAAGTAAATAAATAAAACAAAATAAAATACAACATAAACTAATGATAATTATAAAATTAAAAAAACAAACGTATATAAAAACTCTGAAGACAAAAAGACTAACCATTCAGAAAACAAAATGACAAAAAAATAAAGAATAAAAAAAAAAAAGAAAATACTACATTAAGAAGAGTTTACGTGACCATATTAAAGATCAACGAAGTACTAACAAGATGAGTAGAGTAGAGCATAAAATAGATGTGTTCTTTATCTCCAATCCCAACACTATATATTTCCCAACAACATCTAAAGTTGTTCACTCTACCTACCCTAATATACGTTTATTATGTTGTATGTATACTTATATAATTGTAAAATATAAAACACACACTTATCAAAGCATCATACACTATACAAAATACTTTTAAACAACTAATAAATAATTAGCAAGGCCAAGCGAGTCAGCTATGAGCGCGGGCCTCGGCTTTGTTACAACAACCCTTAATTAAGTTAATGTAACTCAAAGAAACCCCACTTGAATTTGTTTCTTCCAAGCTTAAATGTACGAAGGGTTGTAGATACAGATACATCAATTCTTTGGTCTGTACCGGTTTATTGGTACAGTTTCCTGAAGAAGTTTCATCAATGAATCTAGAGACTCCCTGCCAAAAAATGCATTAAAAAGAATTATTATTTACAGAATTTAATACCAAAACAAGCTTGAAAACACCTGGGGGCGCTACAAGGAACAGATACCCATCAGAAAACATAACTGCTGAATCCAAGAAGCATAATTTGGGTCCACAGTCTAGTCTCCGACGCTGTATCAAACTAAATTATTAACACAATAAACTTATACACGTTCAGTGATAATCATACTTTACAATATGTATTGAGCTACCAACAGTTTGACCGTTCTGAGTTTTGACACATTTTAATAAATTTGTCATAAAAACATACCCGAACAAAAATTTGATGAAAAAAAACCATGCCCATTTTTAAAACCTTCTTTAAAAACCCGTTTTCCGACTTGGCCCCCCAAAAGGATAATTAGTGAACCATTTAGATGCTCATCTCCCTCATCCAAAAACCGATCCTGACCTTTCCCCCAAAATGAGACACCATCACATATTTGAGATGGTCTACACAATGAGACCTTCCCGCTCATCCCCTCCCCGTGCTCTTAAATTTCAAATTTTTTGTGTTAAAGATCAAATTAAAAACAACATTTAAAAAAAAAAACTATCGAAACATGACCCAACCTGAGTTGGGCTTCGGTAAGCTTCCCCCTTGAGCTAACTCTGACCCCCCACCCCCCTCTTTTTATACCATTCAATGAGGGGAATGTGGATCAAGACTCACATTGCCCTCTTTTAAACCCTTCAAAAAAAGGGAAAAAGGGGGTCAAAGCTCAATGGCTTAGATAGGATGGGTTTTTAACCCATTGAGCCTAATCTGACTCCCCACTCCCCTCTTTTAAAAGCCATTTGAAGAGTGGAATGTGGGTCAAAATAAATCAATGGGTTACAACCCCCTTGAGCCTGAATTTTACCCCCACTCCCCTCTTAAAATCTAACGAGGGGGACGGGGCCCTCCTAACTATATCATTTTAAAAAAAAAAAAGTTTTTAATTGCATGTACCTAAGTAAGACCCCTTGTTTTTTGGGTTCCAACCCACGCAAAGCATCCCCCCGGCAACCCAAAAACAACTAAAGCCCCAAAAATTTTGGGGGCCCCTCTTTTGTGCAAGCTCTACCTTTTGAATTCACAACAACCCATTGTCTAAACCCATCTAAACCCTGTTTTAAAAAAAATCAAAAAATACAAAGTTCCTAATTTTAACCAGACCCATGTCACCAAAATCTACATCTCACTAATTTTAATCCAAACATTTCTATTTAAAAATGACAAGTTGAAAGTTGCTTTTAATCTTGAACTACATGAAATTGGATGTAAAAAAGGGGGGAATTACCGGTGGGGAAAAGAGGGGGGGTTCTGAGACAAAAGATGCCCCTGCAAATTTTATTGGGGGTATGAAGAAATTATTTCACTTTGGCGCTGCTGATTCTTCCCTCACTTCGTTCACAAACAATGGTTTTTGTTTGTCAAAGTGTTTTATGTCCTGTTGAACAATTTTGAAAAAAAGGATCATGATATTTATTTTTTAATTTTAGCACAATTATTTTTTACTAACCAAAAAATTTTACTAACTATTTTAAATTTAAAGTTATTAAATTTTGATGGAAGTGAACATTGTTTTCTTTTAATGGGATTTTTTAAAAATTTTTAAACATTTTTATACCCAAATGTTAAATGTTATTAAATTTTAAAGGAAATGAACATTTGTTTTTTTTTAATGCTATTTTTTTTTTTTTTTAATCGTCTTTAACTCATTTGCTCAACCCCTTTTTTTCATAACTGTAAACGCATGTGTGGCTTTTTTTCTTAACGTTCATATAAAAATGGTTAAAAACGGAGTTAAATTCAAGGGAATATAATTTGGGTATTGTTTTTAGTGTTTTTAAAGGGAAAAACTAAACCCTACCCGGGCATTGGTATTGTCAAAAACCCCTAAAAAAAGGGTTTGTTTTTTAAT
>CAMTDV010000298.1:0-32573 GCA_947069175.1 Scalesia atractyloides
CAGCGTGTTGGATGTGTGAATGCAGTAATTGTTTAGTACACATATGTATTACCTGTATATTTGTAATTGTAAAATAGTGTAGAAGCAGGGTGTTGGCAGTTGGAATGTTGGACATGTATAGTACACTTCTGTATTAACAGCGTGTTGGATATGTGAATGCAATAATTGTTTAGTACACATATGTATTACCTGTATATTTGTAATTGTAAAATAATGCAGAAGCAGGGTGTTGTCAGTTGAAATGCTGGACATGTATAGTACACTTATGTATTACCTGTATGTTATAGGTTTGTCGGTCCGTTAAATGTGTATGTTAAGTTTCAATGAGTAAGATAGTTAGATGAAATAATTTTATTGTGTATAGAGTAAACGTTGGCAATATTGGTAAGATTATTTATTATGTTGTTTGTTGGAGTACATTAATAATAAAAAATGTAGTTTGAATGCTTTTTTTTCGTTTTTGATCAGTATACGTTGCTGGAAACTGATTGTGCAAATGGTTAATATCCAAAAAAGTAAAAACAATTTATAAAAGAAATAAGATTACAAATTTGAGTAATGTTATTTATAAATTTGGTATCATACAGTTCACAAAATGTACAGTTCAGAAATGTACTTATCTTTGACATGTCGACGAATACATCAATATCACGGGCAGACATGTAACAATATACACATGTGTACTCGTGTGTCCTGATCTGCAACGATATTACTACAACAACATAACTAAAACACAACGTAGATCAATGGTATAAAACCATGCACTGAATTATCGGCCTATGAACATTCGGATCAATACATGAATGAATATAACAACAAACCAAACTAAACCAACGAACAACTCTACATTTTACCCAGAATATAACATGTCTAACGAATGAATTTGACTAAAAAACCCAGAAATAACCGCACCTGGTCGATCCAATGTCGTAACGAAAACATTACCGACTGCTGATCGTTGACTTCATCATCGTTCACAGACTGTCTTGTCCGTATTGGTTATATGTTCGTCCATAATAAGAAAACATAAGAGCGAAAAGGAGTAACCCTACGCGGATTAAAAACCTGTTCGAGCGAATTGGAATATAATCTGGGAATTTTCAAAGTTTTCGAAAGATATGGATTTGATATTTTGATTTGATTTGATTATATCTAGAATTGATTACTAGATAACTGTAGATCGATATTTTGATTTGATTATATCTAGAATTTAGGAAACCATGTAACTATCATATTCAAATTTTGTTTAAAACTAAATTGAAAAATAAAATAATTAGTTAAATTACCATCCTATCCTTGATAATTAAAAAGAGATCAATGGTCCAGATTAGTTCACACAGTTCACTGTGAAAAATTTGTTCACAAATGATCCTATATATATATATATATATATATATATATATATATATATATATATATATAAATTAGTGGAATTCAATCCATGTTGACATGAGGGCACGACTGGAATTTGACCGGTATGGTTTGGTTTGTTATCTTACTGAGACATGTTATGCGTGCTCCGCGACAGACAGGCGGATTTTAAACAAAAGTAAAATGGAAATGTAGACTGAATGTTAAAAATAACATTTTGGTCGATCTCCGTTCAATTCTATACCGACATGATATATTTTGTACATGTTTGCTTTTAAAATGCTTAAAAAAGGATGTTCCAAACAAAATAAAAAAATAACATTTAAGACCAATTTTAAAGAAATATCTAAAAAAATATATTGTTTAAGTATTAAAGTGTTTTATTATAAAAATCATATACTATAGTCATCTAGGATTCAATTAAAAAAACATTAATTGTTTTTTACATATTGAAATATCTAATATTTGTTTTGATTTTTGAATCTGTATTTTTTTTCTTGATGTTATTATAGCCAAAAGTGTTAAGTAGTTATTTTTTTATTCTAATTTAGATTTATATAATGGTTTATTTTAGTTATTTTTACATATGTTTTTTTAGATGTGGCAACTTCAATTCATTTTCTTTTTATGTTTTATGTTTTACCAGTCAAACAATTAAAAATTAAATAAAATGATTTTAAAATGAGAACGCAATCGGTTGAAAGGCGCCCTAAGTTTAAATTTAGTGCTAATATATATAAATTGTTATATTATAATCTGAATAACATACATTTTTACTCATGCTTCTCTTCATTTTCGTCCATGTCTACTTCGTTAATTGTCTTTTCTTTCCTCTCTCTCTCTCTTAAATCACTATGAGTCTATTGAGATTACATGTTTTTAAATATTGGATCTATAAACACATGTTGAAAGCATTCAGTGGGGCCAAGGTCCCCACTCAGCCCACCCAATAATGTACAGTAAAAGCCCAAAACTAATTTTGGACTCTAATGTTTTGGTAGATAGTGTTTTGGTAGCAAGCCCCATCGCAATCACTAAAACGGACCACCACTTGATATCTCAACATCTCACTCTTGTGGAATTCAATGATCACAACTTTAGGATAAAATTGTTGTAATTTACATAAAAAAAGTCATAATCAAATCCTTCAACTTTCATAAACCGAGTTGAATACAAGGAAACAATTTCATGAATTCAAATATGAACCCGCAACCTTCGTGAAGAGTTGCATAAGATTGTTGGGTCGTCAACCTAATCGAACATGAATGACCGTTGTAATTGGATCAATGTGAAGGCGTTGGTGTTTGCGTCTTTTTTAGTTCATGTGGTCTGGTAAAAATACCCTTTAAAGTTTAAATTTGACTTTTTTAATCCTTTAGTTTCATTTTCATTTAATTTTCACCTTCTGGTTCAAGAACATAGATTATAAATTCAATATCAATAGAAACAAACAATATGCTAATAAAGTAATGCCTCGAGGGCTTGATGCGATACAAAATAAGCGAAGCTGAGCAGTAGTGGTATTATGATTCGTGAGCATATGAAAAGAATTTATGTT
Source organism: Scalesia atractyloides (assembly GCA_947069175.1). NCBI lineage: Eukaryota > Viridiplantae > Streptophyta > Magnoliopsida > Asterales > Asteraceae > Scalesia > Scalesia atractyloides. The sequence goes on from CAMTDV010000298.1 coordinate 2,930, forward strand.
GGGTATTGTGAATGGGATGTGTCGTTCGGGTATATCGGGTTCATCAGGTTTTTCTTTTCATTTGATATCTCAAGTAGGTTCGGGGGTTTGACAAATTAGTACATGGCCCGTTGGTTTAAGTAGTCTTTGTGGCTTTTGTTAAACCCATTACTCAACTAGATTCAAAGGTTTCAAACAACATCATGGGGCTGGAACTTCGTGGTATGGGTGTCGCGAGAATACATGGATCAAACACTTATAAAACCAACACCTAGAAAAAATCAGATGGTTTCTTTAAGTCGTAATTGGGTTATTCAGGTTTACCCGAGTCCCAACTAATTGATTCGATTACTGAACCGAATAGGGCAAGCCGGGTTCAGTACTCAAGTTTGGTTAAAAACGACACCCCTACTTGGAAGCTCGTTATTCTTTAGTTAAGCAAGCGGAAACCCACTTAGTTTGTGGGTTGGCCACTAGTACCACAAATCAAACAAGCTAATATACTTAGTCTAGGAAGGTGAGTGCTCTAGCGGTAGAGTGCTTGCCCTCAACATTAGTTGCGTGAGTTTAAATCTTTGCAATCGCAAGCTTAGGTGGTATTCATGTGTAATAAAATTGTTGTTCAATTATATATACATAATTAGTATATAATTAGTCCAGTTTTATATTTTTACGAAACCTATAAAAAGATGTAAATAATCGAATCTTTGTTATATAAAACATCTAAAAAATATTACAATCTCACAGTCTGGTTCGATTCATACACTCTGAAACCATAAACCGCATCGTTCGTTACAGTTTGAAAATTTAAAACCGACTAACCAAAATTAATGAAAAACGACCATAAAACCAATAATGACCAGACCAATTTCACGATTTCAAACCCAACTATGACCACCCAACGTTCGACTATGAAACCATCATATATGGTTCCGGTCTAATTTGCCAAAACATGGACAATAATATTAATATACATATGGGTAGAGGTGCACAAACTGGGTATTTTTAATAACTGGTTCCGGTTATGGAACTGGTTCGGTTTCTCATTTTAAGGGTTGGAACTGGTTATTGCTATAACGTTCGGTTCCGGTTATGGTTATTTGACCAAAAACCATACCCTATGTGCTAGTTTCTGGTTCTTAAGCAACCAAGCATTAAAATACTCTATTTGCGGGTTTTTCTATACCCTATTTCTAAGTTTTTAAGTACCCTATTTTCAGGTTATTTAATACTATATGACATTTTTATTACCCTATTTTCTCATATTTTTCTTTATTATTACTTATGTATTGTATGATGTAAAAAATTAATATAAATGCACTAAAATAAATTTAAAAGATTGATACTAGAATCATGTATTGGGGATAGTCGGGTATAGTCGATTGGTATGATCGGTTCCAGTTCTGGTTCCAGACATTGAGATCAAAATACATACCCTATATATACCCTATGGGTAGGGTCAGTTTCGGTTTCGAGTATAGAATACCAAGTATTAAAAAATTGGTTTCAGGTTTTTTTACTAGGTCCGGATACGGTTTTTTTGTGCACCTCTACATATGGGTTCAACGGCCCGATTGTTTCCCCATCGGCCCATCCTGCAAGGGCTGGGCCCATCTCACAAAACAAATAATAACAATTGAGATGGGCTGAATAAAAGAAAGCCCAATCACCTACATACAAAACAAAAGTTGAATTTATTTATTTAATATTTTTAATAATATAAAGCAACAAAGATTCCTCTGTTTTCTAGGGTTCCATTCATTTCTACAAACCCCAAATCTCGTCTTCTTCTTCTTCATCTCTCTCTGTGATAATCTGTAAATTCACCGGCATGTGCTCGTTACTTCTCCGGCAGACACCATTCCTCGCTCGCCAACTTTTCCAGTCTTTTCGATCCAGCTTGAGCGTCTGTCCTCCGCCCGCTCAAACTGCGGGGGAGTCTTAGCCGAAGAATATTTACAGCAGAATATTATTTTATGAATAGATTATGATCTCTTATTTATTGTGCATATTTTTGTATATCGTTTCCTTATTAACTGATTGTATTCTCCTATATAAAGGGTATTGTAAATCAATAAAGATCATCAAGAATTCTAAACCATAAACGTTTTTAGATATATGAATAATGATCAGAAAATGCCACTTAATTGTCTCGGTTGTTTGTTAAAACGGAAACAAGTGAAAACGAACAAACTTTTATAGTAATCTGCAAACTGGATGTTATACTTTAAGCCTGGCAAAATAAACCCAAACAATCCATTTTGGGTCCTCATGGTGGGCTGTTTTGGGTGACAAGTAATTATTCAGCGTGTCTATATGGACTGAACTGAAAAAGAGGAGCGGGTCAGATTACCATTGCAAATTGCAGATTTCTTCTCTGCAGCTCGTATTGGGCCACAAATAGTTTATTTCTTGGTTAAGTTTCTCCTTTGATTTGGGGAACGTTACCAGTTAAGTTTGATGTATACCATATCATCAATGACCCGTATACGTTTGATTTTTTTCCTATTCTGATTTCTAGTTTAGGATACACTCTGCATTGTTTATTTCTTCAAAGATTTGGGTGATGTTGACAGGAAGGGGATGTTGGTTTCTGGTAGTCGTGTTTATCTCTGCTTCTAGAGATTTTTTTTGAGATTACTGTTGACCTTCGGATTTGGATTGCGCTGGTTTGGTGAATCTTGTTTCTTGTGACAATAAAAATTACAATGTTTATGGTTCAGGAATTTCATCTTATGGTTTTACTATTTTTGAATCACTCTGATGCCAGTATGTTTGTAATAAAGGTGGCAAAATGGCAGGTTTAGAACCAAATTGACCACGTTTTAAAACAACCTGATTCCCCCTGCACCCATTTTTGTCAGAACCCAAAACGACCAGAACCTGACTCGACCCAGCCATTTTGCCAAGAGTATCTTCAGACAAATGGCATACATAATGTATACGAATTTGATTGCTTTCTACTCTTGCTAACCTCATTTTGGTTAGGTATCACCCTTTGTCTAGGTGGTGCATTTGGGCACGTCGGGAAGGAGTGGGTAAGGGGTCAAAATGGGTTATTTTGGTACAGGGCGGGTCAACATGACCCGCAACACCTTTTGTTAAAAAAAATCAACATCTTTTATCAACAATTAGCGACTAAAATATGACTACAAATGTTATTTTATATCAGTATTACTTGATTTTTTTTAACAAAATGATTTAGAAGGTTTTACACAGTAAACCTACACTTTAGGCAACTTTTGACCGAGTTCCTTTTCTAGCTAATTTTTATATTTACAGATTTGATCCATTACAGATATAACATTAGACAAATTAACTCACTCATAAGTAAATGGCATCAAACTGCCACCTATCATTTTTCATAAACATCCGGTCAAATAATACAGAAAAAATGCACAAAGAAAGGTAGTACCTGCAACAGACGGCGAGCATAACCACCCTCCATAATTCGGGCAAAAGAAGATGCATGTGAATACTTGTTTCCTTCAAAACAATCATAGATATCAGGATGTGCATCAAGGTGTAGTACATCCACAGGGCCTCCAAGCTTCTCCGACACAGCTCGTACTACAGGATACGATATCGAATGATCACCCCCTAAAACTAACGGCCTCTATGGATCCTGTTAAAGAAGGCCATTCACAAATTTGGAATAGTTTTTTAGTAACATAATTCAGATACAAGTTTAGAGGTAACTTACTTCTTCCATCACTAGTTTGACAGACTCAGAAATGATATTCATTAATCTGTCTTCGTCTATTCCGCAGTCTCGAAGCTCTTGAACAGGAACATCACCAACGTCTGTTAATACTCTGGGGTCATCTAACTCCTTACCTGCAATCAACAACTTGATTAATTATTTGATTTATTTTTTTCAAACGCTAACAGGCATTCACCACAAAAATTCTAAGACGTAACTTGTAAGTATGTCAGATCTGCTTAATATTAAGAATAACACTGCATGCCTCCATGACTCCTTTATGTAATTTTCATGCGGGTCAAAACAGATCAGGCTGAGTTAACCTGGAACACTTTTTGTCCAAAAAGTTCAAATATGTTTATAAATAGTCTGTGTGTTAAAAAATGATTAATGTGAGGCTTGCATAAAATGATTTACAATGTTATCTGCAAGTAACTTTGGGCGAGCTTTGGCCCATTTGGCCCCTTTCCTTTTAACTAAACCTTTTGTTTGGCCCAGTTAATCCATTAAAGATATAACATAACTCAAGTCAACCCATGAATACTAAATGGGCCGAAAACGCACCGCTACAAACTATTGTAATAGCGCTGACTGGTAGGTTAAAGGTCCAATGAATGAATATGTTATTTAAAAATGCCATGAAGAAGTCATAGATCATGAAATGTTGCAATGCTACCAAGTTGGAAAACCGGCTTACTATTAATTATTTAAAATATATGTCCTGCGGGTTGTAGGCAATGACAAGGTAAATAGCAAAAGCATTAGGATAAATAAGCAACAAACTAGTAATTCTATCTCCAAAATTATAAATAAAAGATAAAGACCACAGGTTATCTCATACCTTCCTCTGTAGTAGAATTTGTGCTTCCACACCATATGGCCTCTCGTATCCTTGGTGGAGCAAACGCTGGACCTTGAAGAAACGATGAATTATGTCCAAGAGGAACTCCAAGAAGAGACGATGAAGCTTTAGCACAACCCAATGCCCGCACTATGGAAGCTAAAAATTACGCCACTTTCAATCAAAGATTGGATTTATCTTGATCATAAAATTTAAAATATAACCAGTTTGGTAGTATAAGAGCATTCAGAATGATCAACCACAAGATTTGATTATTCCAAGCATTGTGAATTTTAATAAACATTTTCACATTCCTTTTTCATTTTTTTACTAAACAAGTTCGATAAACATTCATTTAGTAAACAAATTACTTAAGGATTCGAATATTCAATAACTTCATCATGGCAAACGAAATCTGGATATACCTTAAGTTTTGCCCGCTCACGAATGAGAGTAAGAGACGCCTCAACGACTCGACTCTGCCCCTTCTCTATCAAATTCTTCGGAACATTATTCAATGTTTGCAAATAGTGAACCCCTCTTCTCCCAACTTTCATCATGTCTGTTAAATACGTATCGGTTGCACCTATGCGAGCGACTAAACCGACTAAAGCCTTTTAAAACCTGTGAACCGATACACAATAAGATGATGCAGCTTAAAACAAACCACACAACTCACAACACAATAAACAAGTAATCAGAAATGCACAATTTCACTCTTAAAAATCGAAACTTTCCTTAGATTCAATCATATAAAACCTAAAACTCAATCATATAGATATATTCTACAAAACTTATAATACACTTAAACAGCTAAACTTCTGCAGAACACAGTTAACGAAATTACGCACTAGCAGAGCGTATCTGTTATAACAATTAAAAAAAAACAACAAATATCGCATGGATACTAAAAGTGATGAAGAGAATAACAGAGTAGGGTTTTAAATTAAACATAACAGTGGAAGATTTGAAGGGATAATAGGATTACCTTGTGAGAGAACTGAGATGAGTACAGAAGCAACACGTAAAGTGATGATGAATCAAGAAAGATGACGATTTGTATGAAGATGACGATTATGAGTGTGTGATTTGGATTATCGGCGTATATTAAATTAGGACAATGGAATGAATGTTGGGTGCTATTTTATTATATTAAATTAGGACAATAGTATAAAATATAAATTTTGATCAGGATAACAAAGTAAGACTACTTTTTCTTTTTTAATTTGACCCACTTTTGGTGTGTATAATCGATAAGATCCTTATATATTATATATAAAGGAATGGAATATGTTAAAAGTTATCTAGGTAACGGGAGTAGTAGAATCAAATACAAACTAAACTATTTTGAATTTAAAATTATAGGAATCATTAGAAAAGTGACACATGGCTGACCTAAATTAGGTAATTTCGTCTTTACAATATTGGATAAATTTTATTTTCATTTTATTCAGTTTGTTTTTTAATAAAGTTTTAGATTAGATGGTTTAGTTACCATCCAAGCCAACTCTTTTGACTGGTCTCTCTCTTGCCACCGCAATGGGAGGAACGGAGGTCGACCATGGATGCCAACGCCATGAAAGGAAAGAAGGTCAAGGCGATTTGTACAGATTTGTTCCGTTCAAGAAACAGGACAGAAGAAGTAACGATGATCAGCGATCTGAAAAACATATATGTTTTTGGTTGATTCATGTCTTTCAAACTACCAACTTTCACTCTCTCTCTCACTTGTGGTTGTAGGGGGGAGGAGACAAACAACAGTGATGATGGTGCGTGTCTTTTGTAAGAAGAAAAACAGTGGTGAGTCTGGTGTAATCGTTGGGGATGCTAATTACTGACGTTTGTTATAAAAAATAAAGAGATATAGATTAAATGTACTGGTTATATATAAAAAATGGAGAGATATAGATTAAATGTACTCGTTATATAAGATTGTGTTGATTATATAAATGATCGTGTTTATTATATAAATGAAGGTGATGTTTATATGAATGAATGTGCTAATAATATAAATCAATGTGTTGTTTGTGCTGATTATATATATATAAATTATATATATATATTTAAATATTATATATATGAATGTGCTGCTGATATATGAATGAATGTGTTGTCTTGATGAATGAATGTGCTAATAATATAAATCAAGGTGATTGCTTGTATAAACAAAAGTGTTATTATAAAAAAATATCTAAACGAATGTGTTGACGTAAATTGAGAGTTGGAAGGGGCATATCATATTGCACAAAGATTAAAAGATTTTTTGGTATATGATGTCGTAGCAAGATCAGAAATTTTGGGGAGAGGATAATAATTAGCACAACTAAAGGGATTATAGTTGAAAATCAAATTTAATATATAACTAGTTAAATTATAAAAATACCCTTAAAACTAATAATTTACATTTTCAATAGTAAGGGGTTGATGTGTAACAAATATAATCTCTAGATTATAAATTTAGATGCCCAGATCTAGTTTTACCGTTTTTACAATTATCAATGTTTGTACTGGATCCAACTCTTAGGTGTGTACCTTTTATAAAATGGAATGAAATCGGTATCAAACGAGAATGTATATTTCATTTTATTTTATTTGTTTCAACAAAAGAAAGAATGAGAATAGAACAATAATATAACAAACGAAATTTGTATTCCATTTCCAACAAGATCTCATTCTATTATGTGAAACAAACACACCTAAATTCCAAATCAAATTTCAATTCCTGCATAAATTCTAATTCCAGCTTCAATTCCATTACATTCCATAAAATAAACACTACCTTAAGGTATGAGAAGCCCTCAGAAGTTGTCTGAAAGGGCCAAGTACAGCAATGGTGGTAGTCTCCAGCATGGGTGGTTGTCGGTGGTGAAACTCGGTTCAGTGGTTAAATGATCTCGTGAACACATCGCCCAATAGAAAACCTTTTATATTATATTGGTGAATTACATGATAAAGAAGATATGTATAACAATTGTTTGTCGGATTTAACTAGCTCTTGACTGTGAATATTGATTTTTTTTTGTTGAGTATTATAATGTTAAAATGATCAATAGAATTGGAAACGAGTATAATAATTATTAGGGTGGCGGTAGTGGTATGGTTGTGGTAAGTAGGATGTGACAAGATAAAAGCATTGTAGCAAGAGAAACATGAACACACACTGTGGGTTGTGGCAACCAGCAAGGAGGGGCAAGGACTTGCTTGCGTTGCTGAGACCAAAAGAGAAGTTGCAGTTGGCCCTCTTGAATTAAGATCATCTAGAAATTCTAAACCACAAAATCTTCACCTTAGCATGTCACAACAGATTTCAAACCAAATTCAAAAACTTTTATGTTTCTTCCAACATCAAACCATTCCAAACCTCCACCTTAACATCCACGTCATCACATACTTTTACCTTTGTTTAATATATATTCAATTTCTTTCTTGTATAATAAATAGTTTTTTTTATATTTCGTATATATCTAAATTATATTAAATAAATTAAATTAATATTGGATATTAATAAACACATAAAATAATAAAAACATAGAACAATTGATTAAAAATACGCACCTTAATGTGAATTAAAATAACATACAACAAAGAACTAAAAAACCACCTAAAATGAAAATTAAAAAATATACAAAATTTGACAAAAAAACACACGTAACCTACATTTGCTCTTGATATTTAAGTGACTAAAGGTGCTCGACTAAATTTTGTCGAAGTGTATGATGAGCTTCACTTTTACGTAAATCTATACCCCGTTGTAAGCGTTAGGTAAAATCGTTTTTTGGTCTATGACTTGCTGGTGCATATTCATCCTCATCATCTGACCTATCTGATACGTTGTGTCCTTCGTTTTCTACAATCATGTTGTGCAGTATTATGCATACATACATTATATTGGATATAATTCTTGCACTCCAAATACTTGTTGGCCCTTGTATAATGTGCCATCGAGCTTGGAGGACACCAAACGCCCTCTCGACATCCTTTCTTGTTGACTCATGTCTTCCTTTTGAATTTCTTCATTTTGTGGATACGAGAAGCTTTTTACTATCGTAGACCATTCCGGATAAATTACATCTACAAGATAGTATTCTTGGTTGCATTCGACCCCGTTCACTATAAAACTGCATGGCGGCATAAACCCATCTAACACTTCGCCTCATTGAATATTAGTGACTAATCTATGATGTTGATGCTATTGTTCGATCCAACAACTCCTCAAGCATTATGGTGGAATATCCTTTGAACACCTTGAGTATGTTGTTGTAACACCCGTGAAAAAAAAAGAATCCTAAATCCGAACTCGTTTATAAACCGAATCCTCTGGAAATAAATAAATATGAGAAGTTATTTTTATTTATTTCTATGATTTTTATATTTTATTCATCGTTACAAATGCGTTTGATTAAAATCAGATTAATAACGTTAATTTTATAAACGAATACTGTTAGTTCAGTTAGTTATTATGAAGGGATAGGTTAACTAGGTTTATATATATAGTTAAGACAAGTTATCAAGCTTATTATAGGGGGGAACCTAAATTGTCAAAGTGGGGAAATTGTTTTAAAGAGAAATAAATAGAAAAGAAAAAAACAGGGTTTCAAGGATTGAACCCGTGATACTCGGTGGGTCAGCAACTCAACACGAGCACTCGCAATCAGTTGAGCTACTCCATTTCTGTTGTTAAAATCCAGCTTCCAATCACGATATCTTCTTCAATTCTTAACCAAATAAGGTAATTAAGAGCCAAAACTTGTTAATTTTTCGTGTTCTGCAAAACATCACTATTGATGGGTGGCACTATGAATACGAATTTAATTGTTGATAATCTAGGGTTCTTAGTTCATAGAATTTGGTGCTTTTGATCTTATGCTTGTGTTTTGATGAAATTGAAAGTAGGATATTGTTCATCACCATGCCAGATTAGTTTATGTATTTTTTAGGAACTTTTAGACACTTTATGGATTTATTATGAATTTTGGACATGTTATATTATATAGAAAATTATATAAACATATAAAATTATAAATATAAAATATCATAACCATTGAATTCTGATTTCATTATAAACTACATAAACCATAGAATTTCTATAAATTTCATGATGCTTGATAAAATTATTTTCATAATAAAAAAGTAGTAGTTAAAATATAAAACAAATTAAGTCTTCTATAAATTTAATTATTTTGTATAAAAATACAAGATAAATATAAACTCTTGATGTATAAACTATGGGATGAACTTTACTATTTTGTCCAAAATTTAAGCATTTACAATATATATATGTAGGAGTTGGTAATGTACAATATTCCTTAACGTATGGTGTGTACGAGATGAAATATGGCACGTTATAAAATGTAACATCCGTCGAAAAACGGGTTTTCAAAACCCGCTTCGTTTATTAATCGAATAGTCAGTTTCAAATTTTCGTTGCTTATTTAATGCTCATTTTAATTTTAAACAATACATAACTAATAAACATTTTAGAATATGGAAACTAAAATTGTTAAAAAGTAAAAATAAAGTAAATAAAAAAAAGGCTGCCGGGTTTCGAACCCGGGTCAGCCGGAAGACACAACCAACACACAACTTAACCACTCCGCCACTTGGTTCTTTTGTGTAAACAAGGAAACAAATAAAACTTAACTCTACCCGTGAACTCATCTGTTTGCGCCAAAACTGAAACCGATAATCGGCTTTCAACTATCCAGAGACGTTTGAGTGATCGTGTATTACTGATTATAACCGATAAATCCATTACAACCCACGTTCTTAATCAATTCCGACTTCAATGAACTCGCTTCATATGAATTTGAGTTTTGAAAACCGAAATCATTTACTTCCTAATTTACACTAACAATATCATCGTCTCATAATTCGGAAACACTCACAGAACCTTCAATTTCATTTGCGCTCTAATTTCTGTTCATCGGAAACGTTATCTGATATCGCCGGACTTTCGCCGGAAAACCGTGACATTCATCGAATCGGTAAATTTCTCAATTCTTTCATCTTCTATCCATTGTTAGACTTATACTGACTTAAATCCTTCAACCAGAATCGGTCCCAGACGACGTTACCGGATATTCAGCACTCGCCGGAAAATCTCTGAAAATTTCGAAATCACTCTGTGAATCGGTACAAACATCTAAACTCTCTGATAATCTTTGCTTAGTAACTCAATTTCACAATTAGTTAATCAAAACTGTTAATTGGTCCGCTCAGACGGAATTCATAAACAGAGCCGACGACCTTTGCCGGAGTTTGTACATTCATTTCCAAAACCTTCTTTATCTATTTCATTTTAATCATTTATATGTCCGTTAATCGAATTAAACAAGAACAGTCGAATAATTGTTGTTCTGTGTCTTTGAACGAAGAAGACGAAGTCGACGTTGTGTATAAGTATTATATAAATTGAATATTAAACCGGGTTAGACACACAGTCCAGCGGTGGACTGTGTGCAAACACATAACGCACTTCACGAGTTCGAATCTTACAAACGCACCGGCTTTCCGAATTAAAACCAATTTTTTGTTACTGAATCAGAGTAGGACTCAGGATGTTTTTAAGATTAATAAAAAGTGTAAGTTTAACAGCTAAGTCACACAGCCCAACTGGTTGGGCTGTGCGCTTACAAACCGAAGGACCCGAGTTCGATCCGGCTCCCTGCAAACCGGTTCAACCATTTAAATTCTTTTAATATAAACCGAATAAATTAAACATTTAATTAGTGTATATATATATATAATTTAAACTTAGAATATTTCGGGTTAGACACGTAGCTCAGTTGGTAGAGTTGCGTGCACGCGTACGGGAGGTCACAAGTTCGAACCTCACTCAGCGCAAACAAACACAAAGTCCGAACCGGTCAACAGTCAAAGTCAACGGTCAACGGTCAACCCAAAAAGTCAACATTTTTTTATATTTTTATTTATATATTTAATTTAAAAATCAATTAAAAATACTTAAAAATAATATTTTTAAAGTTAGAAAATGACCTTAAACTCACAAAAATAAATCTAAAAACCCTATTAAAATTGTTAATAAAATCCACTTATTTACCGTACCTTTTCGTTATTATTTAGGTTAGTTATTCCTCGTTGATCAACCCTCTAAACTCGTGCGCATTCAACATCATCAAACGAACGCACCCAATGTGAGTGAATCTCTACAAATTCCCCGTTTTAATCATATTTTGGGGTGTATCATGTGTCATTTATTATTTATTACATTTAAACACTTGTGCATCCATCATATCCATGATCAAATGTGTATCCAATATGTATCAATTGTTTGTGTGGTTAATGTTTAGATTAAATTTTATCATTTTCAGTACATACATCATCATAGGCTCGTCTGTTCCCCATTACCTATGAGCGGAACCGTTCCCCATTACCTATGAGCGAAACGTGGCGTTGCCAACATACGATCGGCTCCGTTTGATTGAGCCTTGATCGCACATACATCATCATAGGCCGTCCGTTCCCCATTGCCTAAGAGCGGTACGTGACGTTGCCAACATATACATTATCATTCATGTCATATACTCATGCAAGGTGGTTTGTTATCGTATGTTTATTTACGTTTGCTCACATATGATTATTGCACCATTTTTTCCATATTAAATACAACAAGAAATCAATAATAAATGTTTTCTAACAAGGTTCACTCGCCAACTTTTGTTGACCCAAAAACCCCCATTTTTACACATGATACAGGTGATCCAGTTGAAGCAAGAAACATATAGGACGGCCTAGAAGAATAAATCAGTTTAGATTTTGGATTGTTTATTTAATTTTCCTTTCCTTGTATTGTATGAATTTGACTTGAACATTTGAGATGTAATTTGAATTTAATAAATATGAAACATATTAGTAAACATCATGAGCTTTGGTGATAACCCAATTATGCCCCGACTCTTATTCCGCTGCGGGGCGGGGTGTGACAGATTGGTATCAGAGCCATGACTATAGGGATATTGGATAGGTTATTAGACCCTTAGAGCCTATACTATAGTTGATTAGAATTTTAAAATTGTTTATGTGTTACATACAAAATTCATGATGTTTATATGCTTTACGTTTATTGTTACATTCAATGTTATGCAAGCATGTTCATAAGTACAGATTACTATACAATGCTAATCATGAATCATATCCTCATAACATATCATATCCATGAGAGTACACACCACACAATTTCCATGATTTTTGCAACGATTTTTGTATTTTTTCAAATCACATCAAAGTGAGTTCTCATGACGGGCATGTAGTAACTGGAAGGGTACAAGTACCGGTAGTCGGAACGTCCTGTCTAGGCTTGGCATTCGTATAAATCCAAAATAAAGGACCAGTTTGCCTACCTGGGGACTAACGATGAGAGTACGAAGGACCTATTAGGCCAAAGCATGCTATACCAAACGTCGTGTGAGCTAACCCCACTTTGATTTGTCATTGTGTCTACACCTGGACACCCTCCGACCATACATCTCGCAGACATATTTCATGGTTTTCATTCGGGTGATGCGAGTGTTAAACCGCCAACACCAATGTGAATCCTACTAAGCCAATAGTCATGGGGGCCCACATGACTATACAGGTAATGGTATGGGGGACATTGGTGTAACATCCGCCAAAAACCGGATTTACCAAACCCGCTCCGTTTATCAACCGAACAATCAGATAAAATTTTCGTTGCGTATTTAATGCCCAAATTAATTTTAAACGATACATAACTAATAAGTATATTAGAATATAAAATTTATTTTTGAAAATGTATTAAAAATAGTGAGTTAAAAATAAATGGCAGAAGCCGGGTTTCGAACCCGGGTCAACCAGATACAAGCAACGATTTAACACACACACTTCCAACCGCTCCGCCACTTGTGATGTTTGTTAATATATTGAACCAATTAATACATAAATCAGTCTGGAAATCAAAACCCAGTGCACAGCGCGCCTAAATCCGCTCTCGCTGGAAATTCCGACGAATTCGTCAATTATTGACGTTTTTCTTTTGTCATAACGGACGCATTTACTGTCATATCGGTTATAACCGAAACAAAACCATCAATTCCATTCATTTGCCTTAAATTTTTATTGAAACCGAAAATACAATTCAATTCCGGGATTTGTACCTTGTTCATCAGTTAGGCTCGCGAATTCTATCAAACACACTCAACATTTCGCTCAGAAAGCTTCGCCGGAAGTCGCCGGAATTCTTTGTGAATTGACCGGAAAGTTTCGCCGGAAAACCGAATTCAACCCATCTTTTCTTCTTACCCAAAAAATAAGATCATAGAACTCGTACTGACATCACTCCCACTCACCTTAAACCTCTGAAGAACCTCTGTCGCAAGAAATTGCACTCGCCGGAATTCTCTGCAAGTCGCCGGAAAACCGGGACTTTCATCTACACGGTAATTACCTCAATGTTTCTGTTTCATTCCATTATAAGACGAATTCTAACACCATTTCATCGATCAGAATCCATCCCAGGCGACATAGCCGGAATATTCAACCTTCGCCGGAAAATCTCTGAAAGTTCTGATATCGCACTGTGAATCGGTATAACCCTTCAAACTCCTGTCAATCCTTGTTTAAGTACCTCAATTTCATAATTAATCGAGCAGAACTAACAATTAATCATAACAGCCGAAGTTCACTATCGGAGCCGACGGACCTCTGCTGGAGTTCTGTGAAAGACACGGATTGGTACCTCCTTTCCCCCAAACTCTCTCCAAACATTTCCTTTCAATTACTATGGATGTTTGAAAATCAAATTAGACATAAATCAGTCGAAACATTCGGACTTTGTTTTTCTGGGTAAAGTTAACGAAGAAGACGAAGGCAGGTTATAATATAAGTTTAATTAAAATCAGATTATAAACGGGTTAGACACACAGTCCAGCGGTGGACTGTGTGCAAATAAACACATACACGTCGCGAGTTCGATTCCTGTCCCAACCTCATTCACTGTAATAAAATGCTTTTTTTTTAAACTGAACCGGGTTAATTCAGTATTATGTTAAGTATAAAAAAAAACTAGAATATTTACCAAGTTAGACACACAGTCCAGCGGTGGACTGTGTGCCAAACTAAACCACAGGTCCCGGGTTCGAGACCTGTGGAGTGCACCGAGTCGTCACATTGAAATCTTTTTAAAAATAAATGATTTTCGGATTAATTTAGTTAGTATATAAATATAATTAAAAACAGAAATATTTCGGGTTAGACACGTAGCTCAGTTGGTAGAGCTGCGTGCACGCGTACGGGAGGTCTTGGGTTCGAGTCCTGCCCGGCGCATACATACACACAATAAACCGGTCAACATGTCAACGGTCAACGGTCAAAAAGTCAACATTTTTTTATTATTTTTATTTATTTATTTTATTTAAAAATCAATTAAAAATACTTAAAAATAAAATTTTTAAGGTTAGAAACTAGCCTAAAACTCACAAAAATATATCCAAAAATCCTATTAAAGTTGTTAATAAAATCCATTTATTTACCTTACTTTTTCTTTATTAAGTAGGTTAGTTATTCCTCGACGATCAATCCTCTAAACTCGTGCGCATTCATCGTCATTCACCGAACGCACCCACTGTGAGTGAATCTCTACAAATTCCCCGTTTAAATCACGTTTTTGGGGTGTATCATGTGTCTTACTATTTATTATATTTAAATCATTGTGCATACATCATATCATGAATAAATGTGTATCCAGCCTGTGTAAACTGTTTGTGTGATTATTGTATAGATTTAATTTATTATTTTCAGTACATGCGATTTCATAGGCCGCCGCTCCCCATTACATTATGAGCGTTGAGCATGTTCCCCATTACATTATGAGCGTGAACCTGGCATGCCAACATACGATCGGCTCCGTTTGATTGAGCCTTGATCGCACAGACATTTTTCATTTTCAGTACATGCAATACGATCGGCTCCGTTTGATTGAGCCTTGATCGCACAGACATTTTTATTTTCAGTACATGCAATACGATCGGCTCTGTTTGATTGAGCCTTGATCGCACAGTTTCATTTATGTTATATATTTATGCAAGTTGATATGTTATTGTATGCTGTTGGTTTGTTAATGTATGTTATTGTTTGTTGTTGTTTGATATCGTATGCTAATTGTTGTTATGGTATGTTTACTTACGTTTGTTCATATATGAATATTGCACAATTTTTCCATATTAAATACAACTTGAAATAAATAATAAATGTTTTCTAACAAGGTTCACTCTCCAACTTTTTGTTGATCCAAAAACCATTTTTACATATGATACAGGTGAACAGGATGAAGCAAGGAAAACATAGGAAATTGCCTTAGAAGAAAAATAATGAAGTTTAGAAGGATGAATAGAACATGTTGTATTTGTTTGATATGATTGTATGATCTCTTTTAAATTGAAATAATAAATATGAAACATTATAATAAATGTCATGAGCTTTGATGATAACCCAATCATGCCCCGATCACCTTTTCCGCTGCGGGTCGGGGTGTGACAATTGGAGGCCCAAACATGAGCAAACCTAAGACATCCTATGGATGTAGTTGCATTATTGATTTTATGTTATTTTTTTTACGACACATGACACCTAAAAAGACTCCTTAAACTCACAATCTTCTTATGTATGTTCCTGTAGATGTCGGCTAGGCAGCAACGTGGGGGTAGAAGGTCAGGAAGGTCAAACGAACGCTTGGCCACCCAAATCGCAAACCAAATGGGCGCGGTGCTTCCTGACATCGTAATTCAAGTCCAACAAGCTCTCGTCGCAAATCCCATCAACCCTCCCAATCAAGAAGACCAGAACGTCGACAACCCTCCCTCCAAAAAGTGCTCTTACAAACACTTCAAGTCTTGCGATCCCCCGAAATGTGAAGGGACCGAAGGTGTCACTGCTCTCCTCCACTGGTTTGAGGAAATGGAAAACACCTTCCTCAATTGAGATTGCCCCGAGGATCGCAAGGTACGTTACGCAACCGGGAGACTATTTGGAGTAGCTCTTACCTGGTGTAATACAGAAAAAGGTAAGAGAGGAATCGAAGATGCAATGGCCTTAACATGGGAGGAGTTAAGAGAAATCATGACGAGAAGCGAGAGCAAAAAGTTAGAGGATGAATTTCACTCGTTAAAGCAAAAGGAGGGAGATCATACTTCCTACAACAAAAGGTTTTTAGAGTTGAACCAAATGATCCCCAACGTGTTCACCCCAGTATACCGCTTAGTCGAACACTATATTTGAGGTCTCCCCTCGAAAATTCAAGACTCAGTTCTAAGCACTTCGCCTGCAACACTTGAAGCCACTATGGAACTAGCTACCGAGCTTACCGAGAATCGCATCCGAAATGGCAATTTAAGGATGAGAAAAAGAATGTCCCCATTGAGGGCCATTCAAACCATTCCACCTCCTCCTCAAAGTTTGCTAGTAAGAGGAAACGAAACACCAGAAACTTTGCTGTCACACAAACAAATTTCCTTATCCCTGCTGCACCCATCACTCAAGTTGCCCCCTCATCTGCACCATATAAAAAGCCATACTCCGGCCCCTACCCAAAATGCAACCGTTGCCAATACCATCACTTTCCTAATCATCCCTGCCAACATTGCACCGGCTGTGGCCGTGCAGGTCACACCATCCAAACCTGTCGCGCACTTCAGCGAACGAACCGCAATCAGCCCTCAACCCAAACCCACCATCAGATAGTGGGTCAAGCCCAACAACCTTTACTCCTACCACCTGCCCAACATGTAGCCCAATCCTACTACCAACCCAACTATCCCATGATGAAACCTATGCGGGCTTGTTACAACTGTGGAGACCCGAACCACTTCAGGAACACCTGTCCACGCCTGGTGAACATCATCCATGCCCAAGCTCAGGCTAATCCAGTAAACCAGGCTAACCAAGCTCCTCCACCAGCAAGAGGAAGAGCTTTCAACATCAACGCCAATCAAGCTAGGGCTGACAACAATGTGGTTAACGGTACGTTTCTCATCAATGGTAGTTATGCATCCATGTTATTTGATACTGGCGCGGATAAGAGTTTTGTGTCCTTAGAATTTGAACCCATCCTCAACCAAACTCGTGATAAACTCATGGAATCCATAACGGCAGAAGTTGCTGACGGAAAACCAGTCTCATTAAACTCTATTATACGCAATTGTACTCTCACCCTAAACGATCACGATTTTCCAGTTGACCTCATTCCTATGAAGTTGGGAAGTTTCGACATTATAATTGGTATGGACTGGCTCAGCCAACATCATGCTGAAGTTGTATGCCGCGAAAAGTTCATTCGCATTCCTCGTGCAAACGGTCAGACTCTACGAATCTTTGGAGAAACCCCTTCGAGAGGACTCAAATTAATGTCCTGTCTTCAAGCCCGAAAATATCTCCGCAAGAATTATGTCGCATTCCTAACTCATGTCGTCAAAAAGGGAACCAAGGAGAAGAAACTCGAAGACATCCCAGTAGTAAAAGATTTTCCGCAAGTTTTTCCTGACGACATTTCAGGACTTCCTCCCGTGAGAGAAGTCGAATTCCGCATTGATCTTATACCTGGAGCTGCACCAGTTGCAAAATCTCCTTATAGGTTAGCCCCATCCGAAATGCAAGAGCTGGCCAGTCAACTGCAAGAGCTGACTGACAAAGGATTCATACGTCCTAGCTCATCGCCTTGGGGTGCACCTGTCCTTTTTGTGAAGAAGAAAGATGGAACGTTTCGCATGTGTATCGACTACAGAGAACTCAACAAGTTAACGGTCAAGAACCGCTACCCATTACCTCGCATCAATGATCTTCTAGACCAACTTCAAGGCGCCACCTGTTTTTCAAAAATCGACCTACGTTCTGGTTATCATCAACTCAGAGTACATGAAGAAGACGTCCCAAAGACCGCCTTCCGAACTCGTTATGGTCATTACGAATTCATGGTTATGCCATTTGGTTTAACCAACGCCCCATCTGTCTTCATGGATCTAATGAACAGAGTCTGCAACCTTATCTCGACCGTTTTGTTATAGTCTTCATCGACGACATCCTCATCTACTCAAAGTCTAAGTCTGATCATGAACGACACCTTCGACTCATCCTTGCACTCTTAAGGACAGAAAAGCTGTACGCTAAGTTCTCGAAATGTGAATTCTAGCTAAGGGAAGTACAATTCCTTTGACACGTCGTCAATGACAAGGGAATTCATGTTGATCCCTCAAAAATCAAGGCAGTACAAGAATGGCAAGCGCCACGTACACCTACCGAAGTAAGATCATTTCTTGGTTTGGCTGGTTATTATCGCCGTTTCATTGCAAATTTCTCCCGTATTGCTGTACCACTCACAGCTTTAACTCATAAAGGAAAACCCTTCATATGGGGACCCAAACAAGTAGAAGCCTTCCAAACTCTAAAGCAAAAACTCTGTGAAGTACCTATCCTCACACTTCCTGAAGGTTGTGATGACTTCGTGGTTTATTACGACGCGTCAGGGCAAGGACTAGGCTGTGTACTGATGCAAAGAGGAAAAGTGATAGCTTATGCTTCTAGGAAACTCAAAATTCATGAGAAGAACTACACCACCCACGACCTAGAACTTGGAGCCGTTGTGTTCGCTCTTAAGATATGGAGACATTACCTCTATGGTACCAAGTGTGAAATATACACTGACCACAAGAGCCTTCAACATATCTTTAACCAAAAGGAGTTGAATATGAGGCAACGAAGATGGGTCGAACTTCTTAATGACTATGACCGTGAAATTCGGTATCATCCTGGCAAGGCAAACGTGGTGGCCGATGCGCTCAGTCGAAAGGGTTATGCGAACTCCATTCGTCTTCTATGTTCGCAAATCATAACCGACATCAAAGATCAAATCCGAGAAGCCCAACATGTTTCAGTAACGGAAAATGACGTACGCAATGAGCTGTCTTGTGGAGCAAAACTTAAAATCGAAACCAAATCCGACTGTATTCTGTACTACCTAGATTGCATATGGATTCCCGATCACAATAACCTTCGTGATTTCCTTATGAATGAGGCGCACAAAACACGATACTCTATACACCCAGGAGCCGACAAGATGTATCAAGACCTTCGATAGACCTACTGGTGGCCGGGAATGAAAAAGGATATTGCTATTTTTGTTTCCAAGTGCCTTACATGTTCTAAAGTAAAAGCTGAACATCAAAGACCCTCAGGACTTCTAGTCCAACCCGAAATACCTGTATGGAAGTGGGAAAACATAACTATGGATTTCATTACCGGGTTACCTCGCACCTCCAGTGGGTATGACACTATATGGGTAATCATTGATCGTCTTACAAAATCAGCTCACTTCATTCCGATTCGCGAGGACTTCAAGAACGAAAGTTAGCTCGTATCTACATCAGCGAGATCGTAAGCCGTCATGGTGTACCTTTAAGCATTATTTCAGACCGCGATGGTCGTTTCACTTCACGAACATGGCAAGCCGTACAAGCCGCTTTGGGTACACGATTAGACCTCAGTGCCGCTTATCATCCTCAAATTGATGGACAATCTGAACGCACCATCCAAACACTTGAAGACATGCTTCGAGCATGTGTCATAGACTTCAAGGGAAATTGGGACGCTCATCTACCATTAGTTGAATTTTCGTACAACAACAGCTACCATTCAAGTATCGGCATGGCACCTTTCGAAGCTTTATATGGTCGTAAGTGCCGATCACCAATATGTTGGCACGAAATTGGAGAAGCCCAAATCACCGGTCCAGAATTGATTCAAGAAACAACAGACAAGATCCATCAAATTCGAAACAATCTTCTAGCGGCACAAAGTCGTCAAAAGAGTTATGCAGACAAACGACGAAAGCCCTTGGAGTTTAACATTGGTGATCAAGTACTTTTAAAAGTATCACCGTGGAAGGGAGTAGGTCGTTTTGGCCAGATGGGCAAGCTAGCACCACGCTACGTAGGACCTTTCAAGATACTCGAAAGAGTAGGACCTGTAGCATACAAGCTTGACCTACCAGAAGAACTAAACAGAATTCACCCCACATTCCACGTATCAAACTTAAAGAAGTGCCTCGCCGATGAAAACCTCCATATTCCCCTAGAAGATATTCAGATCGATGAATCTATGCACTTCATTGAAAGACCAGTAGAGATCATGGACTTTGGAGAAAAACGTTTAAGACGGAGTCGTATTCCAATTGTTAGGGTACGCTGGGAGTCGAAACGAGGACCTGAGTTTACTTGGGAACGTGAAGACTCAATGCGCGAAAAATACCCGCATCTTTTTCCTGTTACCACTACTACTTAAATTTCGGAACGAAATTTCTAAAAGTAGGGGATACTGTAACATCCGTCGAAAAACGGGTTTTCAAAACCCGCTTCGTTTATTAATCGAATAGTCAGTTTCAAATTTTCGTTGCTTATTTAATGCTCATTTTAATTTTAAACAATATATAACTAATAAACATTTTAGAATATGGAAACTAAAATTGTTAAAAAGTAAAAATAAAGTAAATAAAAAAAAATAGGCTGCCGGGTTTCGAACCCGGGTCAGCCGGAAGACACAACCAACACACAACTTAACCACTCCGCCACTTGGTGCTTTTGTGTAAACAAGAAAACAAATAAAACTTAACTCTACCCGTGAATTCATCTGTTTGCGCCAAAACTGAAACCGATAATCGGCTTTCAACTATCCAGAGACGTTTGAGTGATCGTGTGTTACTGATTATAACCCATAAATCCATTACAACCCACGTTCTTAATCAATTCCGACTTCAATGAACTAGCTTCATATGAATTCATCTGTTTGCGCCAAAACTGAAACCGATAATCGGCTTTCAACTATCCAGAGACGTTTGAGTGATCGTGTGTTACTGATTATAACCCATAAATCCATTACAACCCACGTTCTTAATCAATTCCGACTTCAATGAACTAGCTTCATATGAATTTGAGTTTTGAAAACCAAAATCATTTACTTCCTGATTTACACTAACAATATCATCGTCTCATAATTCGGAAACACTCACAGAACCTTCAATTTCATTTGCGCTCTAATTTCTGTTCGTCGGAAACGTTATCTGATATCGCCGGACTTTTGCCGGAAAACCGTGACATTCATCGAATCGGTAAATTTCTCAATTCTTTCATCTTCTATCCTTTGTTAGACTTATACTGACTTAAATCCTTCAACCAGAATCGGTCCCAGACGACGTTACCGGATATTCAGCACTCGCCGGAAAATCTCTGAAAATTTCGAAATCACGCTGTGAATCGGTACAAACATCTAAACTCTCTGATAATCTTTGCTTAGTAACTCAATTTCACAATTAGTTAATCAAAACTGTTAATTGGTCCGCTCAGACGGAATTCATAAACAGAGCCGACGACCTTTGCCGGAGTTCTGAGAAAATCATCTTTCCGGTACATTCATTTCCAAAACCTTCTTTATCCATTTCATTTTAATCATTTATATGTCCGTTAATCGAATTAAACAAGAACAGTCGAATAATTGTTGTTCTGTGTCTTTGAACGAAGAAGACGAAGTCGACGTTGTGTATAAGTATTATATAAATTGAATATTAAACCGGGTTAGACACATAGTCCAGCGGTGGACTGTGTGCAAACACATAACGCACGTCACGAGTTCGAATCTTACAAACGCACCGGCTTTCCGAATTAAAACCAATTTTTTTGTTACTGAATCAGATTAGGACTCAGGATGTTTTAAGATTAATAAAAACTGTAAGTTTAACAGATAAGTCACACAGCCCAACTGGTTGGGCTGTGCGCTTACAAACCGAAGGACCCGAGTTCGATCCGGCTCCCTGCAAACCGGTTCAACCATTTAAATTCTTTTAATATAAACCGAATAAATAAACATTTAATTAGTATATATATATAATTAAAACTTAGAATATTTCGGGTTAGACACGTAGCTCAGTTGGTAGAGCTGCGTGCACGCGTACGGGAGGTTACAAATTCGAACCTCACTTAGCGCAAACAAACACAAAGTCCGAACTGGTCAACAGTCAAAGTTAATGGTCAACGGTCAACGGTCAACCCAAAAAGTCAACATTTTTTATATTTTTATTTATTTATTTAATTTAAAAATCAATTAAAAATACTTAAAAATAATATTTTTAAAGTTAGAAAATGACCTTAAACTCACAAAAATAAATCTAAAAACCCTATTAAAATTGTTAATAAAATCCACTTATTTACCGTACCTTTACGTTATTATTTAGGTTAGTTATTCCTCGTCGATCAACCCTCTAAAGTCGTGCGCATTCAACATCATCAAACGAACGCACTCAATGTGAGTGGATCTCCACAAATTCCCTGTTTTAATCACATTTTGGGGTGTATCATGTGTCATTTATTATTTATTACATTTAAACACTTGTGCATCCATCATATCCATGATCAAATGTGTATCCAATATGTACCAATTGTTTGTGTGGTTAATGTTTAGATTAAATTTTATCATTTTCAGTACATACATCATCATAGGCTCGTCTGTTCCCCATTACCTATGAGCGGAACCGTTCCCCATTACCTATGAGTGGAACATGGCGTTGCCAACATACGATCGGCTCCGTTTGATTGAGCCTTGATCGCACATACATCATCATAGGCCGTCCGTTCCCCGTTGCCTATGAGCGGAACGTGACGTTGCCAACATATACATTATCATTCATGTCATATACTCATGCAAGGTGGTTTGTTATTGTATGTTTATTTACGTTTGCTCACATATGATTATTGCACAATTTTTTCCATATTAAATACAACAAGAAATCAATAATAAATGTTTTCTAACAAGGGTCACTCGCCAACTTTTGTTGACCCAAAAACCCCCATTTTTACACATGATACAGGTGATCCAGTTGAAGCAAAAACATATAGGACGGCCTAGAAGAATAAATCAGTTTAGATTTTGGATTGTTTATTTAATTTTCCTTTCCTTGTATTGTATGAATTTGACTTGAACATTTGAGATGTAATTTTAATTTAATAAATATGAAACATATTAGTAAACATCATGAGCTTTAGTGATAACCCAATTATGCCCCGACTCTTATTCCGCTGCGGGTCGGGGTGTGACATAAAACTCAAAAACCCTAATCACATATGTTGAAAACCATAATCACACATCAACATAATTACACATGTACCAAATCTGAAATCATGCATGGGGTAAAAAACCTAATCACGCATGTTATAATTTCATCAGCGTACATTAAGCAAAATAGTAATATATATATATATATATATATATATATATATATATATATATATATATATATATAGGGTTATGGTAAAATGAAAACCTATACGAGTTTTGAGAACTTAGAGAACTCGGCCTTACGAACGATTTTTTAGAATTTTTTTACCAAAAATCATAAAAAAAATCAACTTTTTCAAAAAAAAAACTTGTTTTTTAATTCATTTATGGCAGCCGTAAATGCTGAAAAAAGTGACGTCATGCTTATGTCATCACATTTTTACAACTATTGTAAGAGGCCGAAAAACGACCACTTCAATTTTTTAAAACTTTTTTACGACAGCCTTTATAAACATTTTCATCTAGGGGTGTGAAAAAAATGGGGGCACAACTCGCACTGGAAGGCCGAGTTCTCTAAATTCTCATTTTCATGTAAGAGTTGGTTACAAAGTCAATTTTTTCTACAAAGTGTAGGAAGCCACCATATAATGACATGTGGCATGTAGAAATTTTAATGAAAATGGTAAGAAGGGAATTTGATATTTATTCTATATATGGTATATATTTATTGTAACTAACACAGTAGAAATTTAAGGAAACCATATATCACATTAAAATTGAATTGACAGATATATGAGGATGATTTAATTGTTTATCATTCAAGTTGCAATTGTTCTTCTTCTAAAGTGGTTTGCTGAAAAAACCATGGTATCACAGTGTGTTTTAGACTATGATTTATCATAAAACACACTGCTATATACACATCTACATTGTGTTTTAGCAGTCAGTAACTAGTTGGTCACGTTGTGTTTTATCAATCAGTAAAGTAACTAGTTCGCCATTGTGTTTTATCACTAAAACACACTATTATGAACACACATAGTATCAAGTGCAGTAAAATACAGTACTATGATCAAACTTCAAAAAAACACATTTTCTTCAATAAAGCATATTGAATATAGGTATATGCATGATCTAATCACAATGTAGCTTTAACACATTAGTCCTTAGAACAATATCAATGTAAAAAACAACACCTTTACCAAATTATTAACTTGTTCATCACATTGTGTTTTATCACTAAAACACACTACTATGAACACATCTAGTATCCAACATCAAGTGCAGTTAAACACCCCCCAGTACTATGATCAAACTTTAAAATAACACACTGTCTTTAACAAAACACACTGAATACATGTATATGAAGGCTCTAATCAAAATGTAGCTTTAACACATCAATCCTTAAGTCAATATCAATGTAAAAAACAACACCTTGACCAAATTAGTCACTTGTTCGTCACATTGTGTTTTATCACTAAAACACACTACTATGAACACATCTAGTATCCAACATCAAGTGCAATAAAACACAGTACTATGATCATCTCTTACGCTAGTATTTCATGCCAAATTTGTAATCTTGATCCATGATTCTAGCTAATTTTGGTATGCAAGATGGTTATCGATAGTGGGTTTTAGATAGGGAAAAGGAAATGTGCGAGATTATAGGAGGTGTGTTATTTTTAAAAGTTATTCAATTGAAACACGGTAAATGACTAGACTACCCCTAATGTCCCACCCTGACCCGCAACAGATATGGTAGTCGGGGCATGATTGGGTTTTCACCAAAGCTCATGACATTTATTATTATAAAATTTCATATTTATTATTTCAAATTTAAAACATAACAATCCAATCAACACATAATTCATACAAACACAAAATTTTCCAAACAAAGCTTGCAAGTAACGTTTTATTTTCTTCTAAGGCCCATGTCCTACGTGATCCATGCTTCACACCTGTTCACCTATATCATGTGTAAAAATAGAGTTTTGGGGTCAACATAAGTTGGCGAGTGAATCTCATTAATCATTAAGAAAAATGATATATTTATTATCTTTAATAGATGTGCATTAACCAAATATGAGAAACGTATATCCAATCTAATTCACAAACCACACAATCAACTAGCAATGTACATGTGAGCACGATAAGCGATGTGCTGTGAGATCAAGGCTCAATCAAAAGAGCCGATCTAATATATTAGGCAACGCGACGCTCCACCCATGAATAACGGGGAACAAATGGGCCTAATGTGAGAGCTTGACTGTAATGAGAAATATAAACACAAATAACAATAAGCAACAATATCATATAGCACGTTAGATCACATAATGGTAATAGCACGAGATTTGAATTAGAGAGAAAAACAAAAGCGACACATGATACACCCCAAAAACATGAATAAAAAGGGGAGTTGTAAGAATTCACTCACAGTGGGTGCGTTTATGATTTGATGAAGATTGAGCACGACTGAGATTTCAAGCGACGATAATGGCTAACCTAAACATTTGCATAATAATTTAGATGAAAATATATTTCTTTTGGTTAGATTTAGTATTTTTAACTAACTTGTTATTTGTTAGATTATTGATTTATTATTACTATATATATGTTGGTTTGTGAATAAAATTTAATTGATTATATAAAAAAATTATATTTTTAGGGGAATATAATTAAAGGTTTAAGTAATAAAAAAATATGTTTTTCCTTGAATCGGACTAACGTGAGGTAAACCAAGAATAGATTCGAACTCTAGGGACACAAAACTCTTATCCGCGCCAGTGTCAAAAAGAATAGATGCATAACTATTATTAATGGGAAACGTATCGTTGACCACGTTGTTATCCGCTCTAGCCTGATCGGTGTTGATGTTAAAAGCTCTACCTCGTGCTGGCGGGTTGACTTGATTGGCTTGGTTCATAGGATTAGCTTGGGCTTGCGCGTTGATGATGTTCACTAAACACGCGCATGTGTTGCGGAAATGAGTTGGATCACCGCAATGGAAACAAGCTCTGACGTGTGGCATCATGGGGTAGTTAGGTTGGTAGAAGGGTTGGGCTATGGGTTGAGCAGGTGGTAGTAGTAGAGGTTGTTAGTAGGGAACTTGGCCCACTATTTGGTTGTTGGGTTGGGCTTGTGGTTGGTTACGGGTTTGTCTTTGAAGTGAACGGCAGGTTTGGATTGTATGACCTACTCGGCCACACCCTGTGCAGTGGAGACATGGGTTCTCAAGAGGGTGATGGTATTGGCATCGATTGCACTTCGGGTGAGGTCCTGTGTATTGATTTTTGAATGGAGCAGTAGGGGGAGAAAACTTGGGTGATTGGAGCGGCTACAACGGGTTAGTTGTGTAGAGGCTGATGGGTTTGGGTGACAACAAAATTCTTCCCATTTCGCTTTCTCTTGATAGTGAATTGAGAAGAGGATCCGGCTTGAGTTGGGTTTGGGGTTTCGGTTGATGTTTTATCTTTCTTCTTCTCATCTTTGAAATCCCCATTCCAGAGTAGCAGGCGTAGTACTCATCACAGAGTCCTGAATCTTTGAAGGAAGACCCCGGATGTAGTGCTCGATCAAAGGGTAGAGGGGAGTGAACAAATTTGGAACCATTTGATTCAACTCGAGAAACCTCTTGTTGTAGGTTATATGATCTCCCTCTTTTTGTTTCAGAAAATAGAACTCATCCTGCAGCTTTTTAATTTCGATTCTTGGGCAGAAGCGTCTTGTCATAAGCTCTCGAAGTTCTTCCCAAGTTACTGCGGCTTCGGCGCCTCTTCTGCCCTTTTCTGTCACACCCCGACCCGCAGCGGAATAAGAGTCGGGGCATAATTGGGTTATCACCAAAGCTCATGACATTTACTAATATGTTTCATATTTATTAAAGTCAAAGTTACATTTCCAAATATCCAAACATGTCCATACAATACAAAGATAATAAACCAAACATAACAATCCCAAACTCTAAATCATTTTATTCTTCTAGTCCAATCCTATGTGTTCCTGACTGCAGCTGGCTCACCTGTATCATGTGTAAAAATGGGGGTTTTTGGGTCAACATAAGTTGGCGAGTGAACCTTATTAGATAAATATTTATTATTGATTTACTTATTAGTTTATCAATGAAAAATTGTGCATAATCATAATGAGCAAATGTAAATAATCAAGCAGTGGCAAATAGCAATCATAACTATAACACACAATAACATATGATAGCATACATAAACATACCAACATCATACGATAAGTAACATAAATGAAACTGTGCGATCAAGGCTCAATCAAACGGAGCCGATCGTATTGCATGTACTGAAAATGAAAATGTCTGTGCGATCAAGGCTCAATCAAACGGAGCCGATCGTATTGCATGTACTGAAAATGTAAAATGTCTGTGCGATCAAGGCTCAATCAAACGGAGCCGATCGTATGTGGGCACGCCAGGTTCACGCTCATAATGTAATGGGGAACATGCTCAACGCTCATAATGTAATGGGGAGCGGCGGCCTATGAAATTGCATGTACTGAAAATAATAAATTGCATCTAACAATAACCGCACAAACAGTTGAAACAAACTGAATACACATGTTCATGATATGATGTATGCACAATGGTTTAAATATAATATATATAACAAGACACATGATACACCCCAAAACGTGATTAAACGGGGAATTTGTAAAGATTCACTCACATTGGGTGCGTTGGATTGGAGATGGTGAGATGCGCACGAATTGGATGAGCGGAACAACGAGAAATACTAACCTAAATAATAACGGAAAAATATATTAAATGAGTGGATTTTATTAAGGATTTTAATGAAATTTTTAGATATATTTTTGTGAGTTTAAGGCTATTTTCTATCTTTAAAAATGTTATTTTTAAGTATTTTTAATTGATTTTTAAATTAAATTAAATAAATAAAAATATAAAAAATTGTTTATTTTGCGTTGACCGTTGACCGTTGACTTGTTGACTTGTTGACCGGTTCGGTCAGTGGAATTGTTTGCGCCAGGTGAGGCTCGAACCCGAGACCTCCCGTACGCGTGCACGCAGCTCTACCAACTGAGCTACGTGTCTAACCCGAAATAATCTTGTTTTTAATTATATTTATATACTAATTCAGTTTAACCAAAATTCTTTTAATTTCAAAAACATTTTAATTCAACAAACCGGTGCCAGTAACGGGTTTCGAACTCGTGACGTGCGATTCAGTGTTGCACACTGTCCACCGCTGGACTGTGTGTCTAACCTGATTAATATCTCGGTTTTTATTATACTTAACAACTAACGGAGTTAACCCGGTTTAGTTTCAAACAAAAAGGCATTTTATTACATAAGGAATGCGTGTATCAGGAATCGAACTTGTGACATGCGACTATGTTTTGCACACAGTCCACCGCTGGACTGTGTGTCTTGTAACATCCGTCAAAAACGGATTTACCAAACCCGCTCCGTTTATCAACCGAACAGTCAGTCAAAATTTTCGTTGCGAATTAAATGCCCAAAATATTTTTAAACGATCCGTAATCAATTATTTTACGGGAATATATATTTAGTTTTTGAAAAACTGTCAAAAATCGCAAAATAAAAATATATTGCCTCTGTCGGGTTTCGAACCCGGGTCTGTACCGATCCGGAAATGACTTATCGCACATAACACAAACCACTGCGCCACTTGTTCCGTTTGTCAAATAATAGAATCATTTAATTCATAAAGCGACTTTACGAATTCAAAACCGGCGCCCAAACGGTTCAGTCGTCGGAATCCCGGAAATCTCGCGAGTTTTAACACCACTTTCAGTTATAACGTAAACCATTAACAATACATCGGTTATAACCGATGTTTGAAGTCCGCGACACATTTCTATAACCGCCGGAAATTTAAATCAGTGAACGCAGTCGGAATTCAGACCAAGTGCTTTGACGATTTGCACTATAAATTCACCCACAACCCACGACAAACACTTTCACTCAAAAATCACACCTTTTCTCGGCGTAATTCCACTCGCCGGAACTTTTCTGTTTTTCGCCGGAAAACCGAGTTTTAATCTCT
>CAMTDV010000299.1:0-32615 GCA_947069175.1 Scalesia atractyloides
ATATCAGTCACTTAGAGGCCAAATTTCAAGCATGTTGACATATCAGTCACGTAGAGGCTTGTTATTTATGCATGTTAACATCGGACCGTCACTCAGAGGCTCAGTTTGAGCATGTTGACGCCTTTAGTCCTTATTGGTGTTTAACAGACTATATTTAAAATACAACACGTGTCGCTATAATATTGGACACGATTTTACAGGGTGTTACATCCTCACCCCTTAAAAGAAATCTCGACCTCGAGATTTTATTCAAAAAGATGGGGGTACTTTTGTCGCATAGTGGACTCAACCTCCCATGTATACTCGGGACCTCTAAAAGCGTCCCACTTAACCTTTACTATAGGTATCATTTTCCTTCGGAGCTTCTTAACCTGTCGATCTTCGATCAAAATTGGTTTCTCAATGAACCTCAGGTTTTCATCAATTTGCACATTCTCATGTGACATTGCTAGCGACTCATTGGCTAGACATTTTTTAAGGTTAGATATGTGGAATACATCATGAATGTCACACCCCGACCCGCAGCGGAAATAAGAGTCGGGGCATAATTGGGTTATCACCAAAGCACATGACATTTACTATTATGTTTCATAATTAAATGAAGTCAAAGTTACATTTCTCAAACCTTCAAACATGTTCATTCATTACAAAGGAAAATAACCAAACATAATAATCCCAAACACTAAATCATTTTATTTCTTCTAATCCAGGTCCTACGTGTTCCTAGCTGCTGCTGGTTCACCTGTATCATGTGTAAAATGGGAGGTTTTTGGGTCAACATAAGTTGGCGAGTGAACCTTATAGATAAACATTTAATAATGATTTTCTGGTTAGTTTATCAATAAAATATTGTGCATAATCATAAAAGAGCATATGTATGAAATCAAGCAATGGCAACATCGGTTACAATTATAACATACATTAATAATTGATAACATACATGATCATACCAACATCATATGATAATTAACATAAATGAACTGTGAGATCAAGGCTCAATCAAACGGAGCCGATCGTATTGCATGAACTGAAATGTAAATTGAACTGTGCACTCAAGGCTCAATCAAACGGAGCCGAGCGTATTGCATGAACTTGAAATGTAAATAACCGATCAAGGCTCAATCAAACGGAGCCGATCGTGCGGGCACGCCCTGACCAACCACATAATAAAATGGGGATCAAACTCAACCTCGAGGGATGGGGAGTTACGGCCTCAGCAATTGCATGTACTGAAATAATAACTTGCAAACAATTCTAACTACTGAACAGCAACAACTAACACACATGTCATGATATGATATATGCACAATAACTTGGTTATAATAAGTAAATGAATAAGACACATGATACACCCCAAAAATATGATTAAAACGGGGAATTTGAAGGGTTCACTCACATTGGGTGCGTTGGATTTGAATTGGTGAGATGCGCACGATTTGGACGAAACGAGATAACAAGGAATCACTGACCTAGATAATAATAGGAAAAAAAATATATTAAATGGATGGATTTTATTAAAGATTTTTAATGGATTTTTAGATATAATTTTTGTGATTTTATGGCTATTTTCTATCCTTAAAAATGTTATTTTTAAGTATTTTTAATTGATTTTTAATTTAAATAAAACAAATAATTATTTAAAAAAAATAATATTTTTTTACTGTTTGACCGTTGACCGTTGACCGTTGACCGGTTCGGTCAGCGGTAATTCTTGCGCCGAGCGAGATTCGAACCTGTGACCTTCCGTTCACGCGCACGTAGCTCTACCAACTGAGCTACGTGACTAACCCGATAAAAATCTAGTTTTAATTATATTAATACACTTATTCGAATTTACCGAAAATTCCTTTATTTTACAAAACGTTTTATTCTCATCGAACCGGCGTGTGGGACGGAACTCGATCGCGTGACGTGCAGTTTGTGTTGCACACAGTCCACCGCTGGACTGTGTGTCTAACCCGGTTATATCCTTGAATTATATTATACTTAACAACTACTCAATCTAACCCGGTTAGTTTTATGAATAAAAAGGAATGTTATTACGCAGCGTGTGTGTGTAGCAAGGATCGAACTCGGGACTCGTATATAAACTTTGCACACAGTCCACCGCTGGACTGTGTGTCTAACCCGTTAACTATCCGAATTTTATTTGTTCTTAACCCGTTGTTATGCTCGTCTTCTTCACTAATATTACCGGTTTTACACAGATCACTGGTTCAGGGTTCTACTTCTTAAATAACATGATTACTAGCTTGAATGAACAGACCGAACAATTTGAGGGAAAGAATACCAGACAGGTCGTCTTCTTCAGGAAGTCCGGCGAGAACAGAAAACTCTGTTTTTTTGAAACTTCGGCTGAGAGAGCTAATCAACAGAATTTAAGAGTTAAAATTGAAATTGAATCAGAGTACATGGGTTATTAGCACGATTGAATGTGTTTACCGTCAACTAGCGTGGTTCCGGCAATTTCCAGAATTTCTCCGGCGAAACCAGAAATCCAGCAGAGTCTTCTGTGACTGACTTTGAGTGACGGAATAATGTTAGTAGTGTCCCTACATTAGATTGAAACAGCAAGAGAGTAGAATCTTACTGGTTTGAGTTGGACACGGTTTTCCGGCGAGAGTTGCAGAGAATTCCGGCGACAATTTTCTTGAGCTCAAAAGACTTGAAAACGCGACGAAAAGGATTTGGAGTGTATTTGAGACAGTTCTGAATCGTATAAATGATTGGAGACGGAATTATTTGAGACTTGAATGTCTTTCGGTTTCAAAACTCAACACTTGAAGTTTATTCAATCTAACCTTAATTAGAAACCGATATGCGTCGGTTATGAGTTAACTAAACGAACGAAAAACTGATTTGGCGATTTGGCTTACCGATTTCCGTTACTCAAATACCAATAACCGTTCATCCGAGTTTGTGTATAAAGTTCAATTGTTTTCATAATATTAACAGAAAACAACTGGTGGCGGAGTGGTTTGGAGACGGATGGATAAGTCATTAGAGGCAGTTGACCCGGGTTCGAGTCCGGTCAGCTCCAAACATTTTTTATTTATTTTATTTTAACTTTTTATCAAATATAATTTTTATAGTTTGGTTTATATATTAATTATGAAACATTTAAACTCAAAATATTCATAAATACTTAATGAAATTTTGTAACTTGATATTTGATTACAAAACGAAGCGGGTTTTGGAAACCCGATTTATACAAATGTTACAGTATCCCCTACTTTTAGGAATTTCGTCCCGAAATTCAAACAGTTGAAGTAGTAGGGAAAAGATGAGGGTATTTTTCACGCATTGAGTCTTCACGTTCCCAAGTAAACTCAGGTCCCCGTTTCGACTCCCAGCGTACCCTAACAATAGGAATGCGACTTCGACGTAGACGCTTTTCTCCATAGTCCATAATCTCTACTGGCCGTTCGATAAAATGCATGGATTCATCAATCTGAATATCCTCCAGTGGAATATGAAGATTCTCATCAGCGAGGCACTTCTTCAAGTTCGACACGTGGAATGTGGGATGAATTCTGTCGAGTTCTTCCGGTAGGTCAAGCTTGTAAGCTACAGGACCTACTCTTTCGAGTATCTTGAAAGGTCCTACGTAACGTGGTGCTAGCTTTCCCTTTTGCCCAAAACGAACTACTCCCTTCCACGGTGACACTTTTAAAAGCACATGATCACCAACGCTAAACTCCAAGGGCTTCCGTCGTTTATCTGCGTAACTCTTTTGACGACTTTGAGCCGCTAGAAGATTGTTTCTGATTTGATGAATCTTATCTGTTGTTTCTTGGATCAATTCCGGACCAGTAATTTGAGCTTCCCCAATTTCGTGCCAACAAACAGGAGATCGACACTTTCGACCATATAAAGCTTCAAAAGGTGCCATGCCGATACTAGAATGATAACTGTTGTTGTACGAAAATTCGACTAACGGTAGGTGAGCGTCCCAATTTCCCTTGAAGTCTATGACACATGCTCTAAGCATATCCTCAAGGGTTTGAATGGTGCGCTCAGACTGTCCATCAGTTTGGGGATGATAGGCGGTACTGAGATCTAGTCGAGTGCCCATTGCGGATTGTACTGCCTGCCACGTCCGTGAGGTGAAACGACCATCACGATCAGAAATAATACTTAATGGAACTCCATGACGGCTGACGATTTCGCTGATATAAATACGAGCAAGCTTTTCGTTCTTAAAATCTTCTCGAATAGGAATAAAGTGAGCTGATTTTGTGAGTCGGTCTATAATCACCCATATAGTGTCATACCCACTAGAAGTGCGAGGTAACCCGGTAATGAAATCCATGGTTATATTTTCCCACTTCCAGACAGGTATTTCTGGTTGGACCAGAAGTCCTGAGGGTCTTTGGTGTTCAGCCTTTACTTTAGAACAAGTGAGACACTTGGAAACAAAAACGGCAATATCTTTCTTCATTCCAGGCCACCAATAGGTGTACCGTAGGTCTTGATACATCTTATCGGCTCCTGGGTGTATAGAATATCGCGACTTATGGGCTTCATGCATGAGTGTTTCACGAAGATTGATATGGTTAGGAATCCATATACGATCTAGGTAATACAAAATGCCATCAGATTTAGTTTCCAGCTTTAGCTCGGCTCCACAGGACATCTCTTTTTGTACATCTTCCTCTGTTATTGAAACGTGTTGAGCTTCTCGAATTTGATCCTTAATATTGGTTATAATTTGCGAACATAGAAGATGAATAGAGTTCGCATATCCCTTTCGACTAAGTGCATCAGCCACCACATTTGCTTTACCAGGGTGGTATTTGATTTCACAGTCGTAATCATTTAGAAGTTCGACCCATCTCCGTTGCCTCATATTTAACTCTTTCTGATTGAAGATGTGTTGAAGACTCTTATGGTCAGTGTATATTTCACACTTCGTGCCATAAAGATAATGTCTCCATATCTTAAGAGCGAATACAACGGCTCCAAGTTCAAGGTCATGAGTGGTGTAGTTCTTTTCGTGAGTCTTGAGTTGCCTTGAGGCATAAGCTATGACTTTTCCTCTTTGCATGAGAACGCATCCCAATCCTTGCCCTGACGCGTCGCAATAGACTACAAAATCATCACAACCTTCAGGAAGAGTGAGGATTGGTGCATCACAAAGTCTTTGCTTGAGGGTTTGAAAAGCTTCTTCTTGCTTGGGCCCCCATACAAATGGTTTCCCTTTATGGGTTAAAGCCGTGAGTGGCACCGCAATGCGAGAGAAGTTTGAAATGAATCGACGATAGTAACCAGCAAGTCCAAGAAAAGACCTTACTTCAGTTGGCGTACGTGGAGCTTGCCATTCTTGAACTGCTTTAATCTTTGATGGGTCCACGTGTATTCCTTTGTCATTGACTACATGCCCAAGAAATTGCACCTCTTTTAACCAGAATTCACATTTAGAGAACTTGGCATAAAGCTTTTCCTTTTCTAGAAGTGCAAGAATAAGTCGCAGATGACGCTCATGATCAGCTTTGGATTTTGAATAGATAAGAATATCGTCAATGAACACAATAACAAATCGATCAAGGTAAGGTTTGCAGACTCTATTCATTAGGTCCATGAAAACAGCTGGTGCGTTGGTTAATCCAAACGGCATAACCATGAATTCATAGTGACCATATCGAGTTCGAAAAGCAGTTTTTGGGACGTCTTCTTCATGCACCCTAAGCTGATGATAGCCCGATCGAAGGTCGATTTTCGAAAAGCAACTAGCACCTTGTAGCTGGTCAAGAAGATCATCTATACGAGGTAAAGGATATCGATTTTTGATAGTTAACTTGTTGAGCTCTCTGTAATCGATGCACATGCGAAAAGATCCATCCTTCTTCTTTACGAAAAGTACCGGTGCACCCCAAGGCGATGAGCTGGGACGTATAAATCCCTTGTCTGTCAACTCTTGCAATTGACTGGCTAGCTCTTGCATTTCAGAGGGGCTAACCTATATGGAGATTTTGCCACTGGTGTAGCACCAGGTATAAGATCGATACGAAACTCGACATCTCTGATTGGAGGAAGTCCTGAAATGTCGTCAGGAAAAACTTGTGGAAAATCTTTTACAACAGGAATATCTTCAAGTTTCTTTTCTGCGGTCCCCTTCTTGATGATATGGGCTAAAAACGCGACATAATTCTTACGAAGGTATTTCTGTGCTTGAAGGCAAGACATTAAGTTGAGTCCTTTCGCCGAGGTTTCTCCATTAATTCGAAGAGTCTGACCGTTTGAAAGAGGAATACGAATAAATTTCTCACGACATACAACTTCCGCATTATGCTGACTAAGCCAATCCATTCCGACTATGATGTCGAAACTTCCCAGCTTCATAGGAATAAGATCGACTGAGAAATCGTGATTGTTTAGGGTGAGCGTACAGTTGCGTAAAATAGAGTTTAACAAAACTGGTTTTCCATCTGCAACTTCCACTGTTATGGATTCCGCGAGCTTATCTCGATTTTTACTTAAGATAGGTTCAAACTCTAATGACACGAAACTTCTATCCGCACCAGTATCAAATAACATAGAGGCATATCTACCATTTATAAGAAACGTACCGTTGACCACATTGCCGTCAGCTCTGGCCTGGTTTGCGTTAATATTGAAAGCCCTTCCTCTAGCAGGTGGAGGAGCTTGATTTGCTTGGTTCACTGGGTTGGCTTGGGCCTGAGCATGAATAATATTGACTAATCTTGGACATGTGTTCCTGAAATGACTTGGATCTCCACAGTTGAAACATGCCCGCATAGGTTGACCCATAGGGTAGTTGGGTTGATAGTATGTTTGGGCTAAATGTTGAGTGGGTGGAAATGGTTGTTGTTGTTGGGCTTGACCCATAAATTGTTGGTGGGTTTGGGTTATAGGTGGGTGGCGATTTGTTCGCTGAGGTGCGCGGCATTGTTGTACAAGGTGTCCAGCGCGACCGCAGCTGGTACAGTACTGGCAAGGATAGTCAGGGGAGTGGTGATACTGACAACGGTTACATTTTGGTAGTGGTCCTGTGTATGGTCTTTTGTATGGCGCGGGTGGAGGAGTGGCTTGTGTGATGGGTGCAGCAGGAACAGGGGTGTTGGTGTGGGTAACTGCAAAGTTCCTGTTGTTACGCTTCCTCTTGTTACCAAATTTAGAGGAAGGAGTGTGGTGGTTTGCGGTTTGTCCCTCAGCAGGAGCTTTCTTCTTTTCTTCCTTGAACTTCCCATTACGAATTCGGTTTTCGGTTAGTTCTGTTGCCAACACCATGGCAGCTTCGAGTGTTACCGGTGAAACACTGAGGACCGAATCTTGGATTTTCGGGGGAAGTCCTCGAATGTAATGTTCGATCAGACGGTAGGTTGGAGTGAATAAGTTTGGTACCATCTGGTTCAACTCCAAGAACCGTTTGTTGTAAGTAGAGTGATCACCATCTTTTTGTTTCAGGGCATGAAATTCATCTTCCAATTTCTTAATCTCACTCCTAGGACAGAATCGCCTAGTCATGATCTCCCTTAACTCCTCCCAAGTTAAGGCCATCGCATCTTCCATTCCCCTCTTTCCCTTCTCGGTATTCCACCAAGTGAGAGCTACCCCAAGTAGTCTCCCGGTGGCATAACGAACTTTGCGATCCTCAGGACAATCGCAGTTTAAGAAAACGTTTTCCATCTCCTCGAACCAACGTTGGAGAGCAGTGACTCCCTCAGTCCCTTCGAATTTTGGGGGATCGCAAGACTTAAAATGTTTGTAGGTGCATTTGCCGGTAGGAGGGTCGTTGATGATCTGGTCCTGTTGTTGAGGAGGGTTAGTAGGATTTGCAGCAAGAGCTTGTTGTACTTGTACTACGATGTCAGGTAATATCGTGGCCATTTGG
The DNA here is from genome assembly GCA_947069175.1 of Scalesia atractyloides. Taxonomy (NCBI): domain Eukaryota; kingdom Viridiplantae; phylum Streptophyta; class Magnoliopsida; order Asterales; family Asteraceae; genus Scalesia; species Scalesia atractyloides. The sequence goes on from CAMTDV010000299.1 coordinate 7,856, forward strand.
TTGGCGATATGAGTGGCCAATCGTTCCTGAGACTTTTCCGATTTCCTACTCCTTCGATGCGATCTATACGACATCTACAGGATCATAAAATGAGAAGATTGTGAGTTTATGGTATCTTTTAGGTGTCATGTGTCTTAAAAAAATGAAAATGACATAAATATCAATAATGCAACTACATCCGAAGGATGTCTTGGGTTCGCTCATGTTGGGCCTCAAATGTCCCCCATACCTTCACCTATATAGTCATGTGGGCCCCCATGGCTATTGGTTTGGTAGGATTCACATTAGTATTGGCAATTTAACACTCGCATCCCCCGAATGCTAACCACAAAATATGTTTCATGAGATGTTTGGTCGGAACGTGTCCAGGTGTAGACACAATGACTACTCAAAGTGGGATTAGCTCTCACGACGTTTGGTATAGCATGCTTTGGCCTAATAGGTATTTCGTACTCTCATCGTTGGTCCCCAGGTAGGCAAACTGGTCCTTTATTTTGGATTTATACGAATGCCAGCCTAGACAGGACGTTCCGACTACCGGTACTAGTACCCTTCCAGTTACTACATGCCCGTCATGAGAACTCACTTTGATGAGATTTGAAAACACGAAAATTGTTGTAAAATCAATCATGATGTGGTGTGTGCTTGCATGGATGTGATATGTTATGATCATACGATTTCATGATAAGCATTATTTGATAATACATACTTATGAACATGCTTGAACAATATCAAATGTAACATTTTGACATAAACATATAAACATCATGAAATTTGGCATATAACACACAAGATTCTTATAGGTTTCTAATCGACTATAGTATAGGCTCTAAGGGTCTAATAACCTATCCTATATCCCTATAGTCATGGCTCTGATACCAATCTGTCACACCCCGACCCGCAGCGGAAATAAGAGTCGGGGCATAATTGGGTTATCACCAAAGCACATGACATTTACTATTATGTTTCATAGTTAAATGAAGTCAAAGTTACATTTCTCAAACCTTCAAACATGTTCATTCATTACAAAGGAAAATAACCAAACATAATAATCCCAAACACTAAATCATTTTATTTCTTCTAATCCAGGTCCTACGTGTTCCTAGCTGCTGCTGGTTCACCTGTATCATGTGTAAAATGGGAGGTTTTTGGGTCAACATAAGTTGGCGAGTGAACCTTATAGATAAACATTTAATAATGATTTTCTGGTTAGTTTATCAATAAAATATTGTGCATAATCATAAAAGAGCATATGTATGAAATCAAGCAATGGCAACATCGGTTACAATTATAACATACATTAATAATTGATAACATACATGATCATACCAACATCATATGATAATTAACATAAATGAACTGTGAGATCAAGGCTCAATCAAACGGAGCCGATCGTATTGCATGAACTGAAATGTAAATTGAACTGTGCACTCAAGGCTCAATCAAACGGAGCCGAGCGTATTGCATGAACTTGAAATGTAAATAACCGATCAAGGCTCAATCAAACGGAGCCGATCGTGCGGGCACGCCCTGACCAACCACATAATAAAATGGGGATCAAACTCAACCTCGAGGGATGGGGAGTTACGGCCTCAGCAATTGCATGTACTGAAATAATAACTTGCAAACAATTCTAACTACTGAACAGCAACAACTAACACACATGTCATGATATGATATATGCACAATAACTTGGTTATAATAAGTAAATGAATAAGACACATGATACACCCCAAAAATATGATTAAAACGGGGAATTTGAAGGGTTCACTCACATTGGGTGCGTTGGATTTGAATTGGTGAGATGCGCACGATTTGGACGAAACGAGATAACAAGGAATCACTGACCTAGATAATAATAGGAAAAAAAATATATTAAATGGATGGATTTTATTAAAGATTTTTAATGGGATTTTTAGATATAATTTTTGTGATTTTATGGCTATTTTCTATCCTTAAAAATGTTATTTTTAAGTATTTTTAATTGATTTTTAATTTAAATAAAACAAATAATTATTTAAAAAAAATAATATTTTTTTACTGTTTGACCGTTGACCGTTGACCGTTGACCGGTTCGGTCAGCGGTAATTCTTGCGCCGAGCGAGATTCGAACCTGTGACCTTCCGTTCACGCGCACGTAGCTCTACCAACTGAGCTACGTGACTAACCCGATAAAAATCTAGTTTTAATTATATTAATACACTTATTCGAATTTACCGAAAATTCCTTTATTTTACAAAACGTTTTATTCTCATCGAACCGGCGTGTGGGACGGAACTCGATCGCGTGACGTGCAGTTTGTGTTGCACACAGTCCACCGCTGGACTGTGTGTCTAACCCGGTTATATCCTTGAATTATATTATACTTAACAACTACTCAATCTAACCCGGTTAGTTTTATGAATAAAAAGGAATGTTATTACGCAGCGTGTGTGTGTAGCAAGGATCGAACTCGGGACTCGTATATAAACTTTGCACACAGTCCACCGCTGGACTGTGTGTCTAACCCGTTAACTATCCGAATTTTATTTGTTCTTAACCCGTTGTTATGCTCGTCTTCTTCACTAATATTACCGGTTTTACACAGATCACTGGTTCAGGGTTCTACTTCTTAAATAACATGATTACTAGCTTGAATGAACAGACCGAACAATTTGAGGGAAAGAATACCAGACAGGTCGTCTTCTTCAGGAAGTCCGGCGAGAACAGAAAACTCTGTTTTTTTGAAACTTCGGCTGAGAGAGCTAATCAACAGAATTTAAGAGTTAAAATTGAAATTGAATCAGAGTACATGGGTTATTAGCACGATTGAATGTGTTTACCGTCAACTAGCGTGGTTCCGGCAATTTCCAGAATTTCTCCGGCGAAACCAGAAATCCAGCAGAGTCTTCTGTGACTGACTTTGAGTGACGGAATAATGTTAGTAGTGTCCCTACATTAGATTGAAACAGCAAGAGAGTAGAATCTTACTGGTTTGAGTTGGACACGGTTTTCCGGCGAGAGTTGCAGAGAATTCCGGCGACAATTTTCTTGAGCTCAAAAGACTTGAAAACGCGACGAAAAGGATTTGGAGTGTATTTGAGACAGTTCTGAATCGTATAAATGATTGGAGACGGAATTATTTGAGACTTGAATGTCTTTCGGTTTCAAAACTCAACACTTGAAGTTTATTCAATCTAACCTTAATTAGAAACCGATATGCGTCGGTTATGAGTTAACTAAACGAACGAAAAACTGATTTGGCGATTCGGCTTACCGATTTCCGTTACTCAAATACCAATAACCGTTCATCCGAGTTTGTGTATAAAGTTCAATTGTTTTCATAATATTAACAGAAAACAACTGGTGGCGGAGTGGTTTGGAGACGGATGGATAAGTCATTAGAGGCAGTTGACCCGGGTTCGAGTCCGGTCAGCTCCAAACATTTTTTATTTATTTTATTTTAACTTTTTATCAAATATAATTTTTATAGTTTGGTTTATATATTAATTATGAAACATTTAAACTCAAAATATTCATAAATACTTAATGAAATTTTGTAACTTGATATTTGATTACAAAACGAAGCGGGTTTTGGAAACCCGATTTATACAAATGTTACAATGAATTCCACTAAGCTCCTCTGGAAACCTGAGCTTATACACTATGGTGCCGACGCATTCGATTATTTCGAATGGTCCTATATATCTTGGGCTCAACTTGCCCTTCTTTCCGAAACGCATCATACCCTTCCACGGTGATACTTTTAGCATGACCTTGTCCCCTACTTGGAACTTAAGAGGTTTACGCCTCTTGTCAGCATAGCTCTTCTGCCTGTCTCTGGCAGCCTTGAGATGATCACGGATTTGCACAATCTTTTCCGTGGTCTCCAGGACAATCTCTGGTCCTGATAGTTGGGCTTCCCCAACTTCTGCCCAGCACACGGGTGTTCTGCATTTTCTCCCATACAAGGCCTCAAAAGGAGCAGCCTTGATGCTCGTATGATAACTGTTATTGTAGGAGAATTCTATTAGGGGTAAGTGGTCATCCCAACTTCCACCTAAATCAATCACACATGCTCTAAGCATGTCTTCCAATGTCTGGATCGTATGCTCACTTTAACCATCAATCTGTGGATGGTAAGCCGTACTAAAATTTAATCTTGTGCCTAATGATTGTTGGAAAGTTTTCCAAAAGTGAGATGTGTATCTAGTATCTCTGTCAGATACAATAGATACTGGCTCACCGTGTAGGGACATAATTTTGTCCACATACAACTTAGCCAATTTGTCAGAGTTATACGCTTCTTTGATTTGCAAGAAATGTGCTGACTTAGTCAGTCTATCCACAATGACCTAAATAGTGTCTTTTCCACTTTTGGTCTTAGGTAACTTGGTAATCAAGTCCATAGTTACCATTTCCCATTTCCAAGTGGGAATTTCAAGCTGCTGTAGAAGTCCTGACGGCTTCTGATGTTTGGCCTTAACTTGCGAACACGTCAGACACTTAGCTACATAAGTGGCTATGGATTTCTTCAAAACCCACCCACCAATAATTCTTCTTCAAGTCCTGATACATCTTGTCACCTCCCGGGTGAATCGAGTATCTTGAATTGTGCGCTTCTTGGAGGATTAGATCTCTAAGTCCTCCAAGGATTGGAACCCAAATTCTATCATTGAATCTAAGGATTCCATCCTTTCCAGGCGCTAACTGATCCACAGTTCCGCCTAATCCCTCCTTAAGGATATTAGCCTCCAATAGGGCTTGCTTTTGCGCATCTAATAGCTTCTCACTTAAGCTATTTCTGAACTCAATGCTCTTGGCGTTAATCCTCATAGGTTTAACCCGCTCTTTGCGACTTAAGGCATCAGCAACTACATTTGCCTTACTTGGATGGTAGCGAATTTCGCAATCATAGTCATTAAGTGTTTCCATCCATCGACTTTGTCGCATGTTCAATTCTTTCTGATTGAACAGATGCTGGAGACTTTTATGGTCTGTGTATATAATACACTTTGTGCCATACAAGTAATGTCTCCATAGTTTTAGTGCAAATACAACGGCACCCAATTCCAAATCGTGGGTGGTGTAATTCCTTTCGTGCACCTTTAACTGTCGTGATGCATAGGCAATCACTTTGCCTTTTTGCATTAGCACACAGCCCATGCCAGTGTGCGATGCATCACAGTAGACTACAAATTCTTCAATACCCTCAGGTAGAGATAACACAGGAGCATTGCTCAACTTGTGTTTAAGAACCTCAAAAGATTCTTGTTGTTTTGGACCCCAATTATACTTAACATTCTTACGGGTCAAGGTAGTTAAAGGACTGGCTATTCTTGAAAAGTTCTCAATGAACCTTCTGTAGTAACCTGCCAATCCTAAGAAACTATGAATCTCCGATGTGGTCTTGGGCACTTCCCAATTCATTATGGCCTCGATTTTGGCGGGATCCACTTAGATACCACGCTCACTTACCATGTGTCCAAGAAATTGGACTTCTCTAAGCCATAACTCACAGTTAGAGAATTTAGCATAGAGCTTCTCTTGCCTTAGCAGTTCTAAGATGCACCTGAGATGTTTCTCGTGATCTGCTTGATTACGAGAGTAGATAAGTATGTCGTCTATAAAGACAATGACAAACTTATCCAGATATGGCTTGCAGACTCTATTCATGAGATCTATGAATGCTGCATATGCATTTGTGAGTCCAAAAGGCATTACTAAGAATTCAAAGTGACCATATTGGGTCCTGAAGGCAGTTTTAGGAACATCTTCACTTCTAACCTTCAGCTGGTGATATCCAGATCTCAGATCAATCTTAGAGAAGTAACTAGCCCCTTGAAGTTGGTCGAATAAATCGTCGATCCTGGGCAGAGGATATCTATTCTTGATTGTTAACTTGTTTAGCTCTCGGTAGTCAATGCACATCTGCATTGAACCGTCTTTCTTTTTAACAAAGAGGATAGGAGCTCCCCAAGGTGAGGAACTAGGCTGTATAAAACCTTTCTCCAAGAGTTCGTCTAGCTGCGTCCTCAATTCCTTCATTTCCGTTGGTGCTAGCCTATATGGAGCTCTAGCTATGGGTGCTGACCCTGGCAAGATATCAATCTTGAACTCCACTTGTCTGTCTGGAGGTAGGCCTGGTAATTCTTCTGGGAATACATCGGGATATTATGAGATGACTGGTAGGTCCTCCATGTTTGGCTTAGGCTCATTTATGGTAACTTGTGCCATGTAAATGACACATCCTCTTCTCCAACACTTGGATGCCTTAAATAACGACACCTTGTCCGGCAATCCATAGTGTGAGTCTCCGGGGATGGTGATTATTTCACCAGATGGGGTCTTAATCTCGATGAGCTTCTTATCGCAGGCAATTCGGGCTTGGTTATGAGATAACCAATCCATGCCTAAGACAACATCGAACCCCACCAATTTCATTGGCAGCAAAGAGATAGGGATAGAGTGATTCTTAATGGATATAGAACATCCATCAAGAATGGAAGGTGCTATCTCTATCGTTCCATCAGCAAGTTCTATCTCATAAGTTTTATCTAGAGTTCTTATGGGCAGGTTTAATAGTTTATTAAACTTATGGTCAACAAATGATTTATCCGCACCCGAATCGAAAAGAACTCTAGCGTAAGTATTGTTAATGAGGAATGTACCTGTTATGACATTGTTGTCACTAACGGCCCCCTTGGCATTCATTTGAAAGGCACATGCATTCCCCTTCTTGGCCTCTCCAGGCTTTGTATCATTAGTTTTGGGTTTCTTGGGGCAATTGTACGTTATATGCCCTTTTTCATTGCAGTTATAGCAAACTGCATCCTTAAGATCCTTGCAATTTAAGGTCTTATGCCCTCTTCTTTTGCAGATACCACAGGGTTTGGTTGTGGATTTATGCTACATTGTCCCTAATGCCTATGTTTACAGTTCTTGCACAGAGGTTTGTCATTAGACGCGTGCTGGTTCTTCTTGAACCCGAAATTTCCTTTCTTTTTAAATCTTTGGGAGTTATTATCCTCCCGTTTCCTCTTTCTGTCAGTTTCAGTCCTAACTGACCTTTGCCTTACCAAATCAAGGGTGAGGGAAAGAGATAGGTCTACGGCGGACCTATAGGTATTAGGCTGTGCAGCCTTTACCATGCTCTTTATTTCGGGCGCCAACCCATTAATAAAACGCGCAATGCGTTTGAATTCAGGGGTGATTAAATAGGAAACTAACTTAGATAGGGAGTTAAAGTCAGAAACGTACTTCTGACAATCTAGGTTTTTCATTGAAAGAGACAAGCAGTCTGTCTCTAATTTCTCCACCTCATGAGGTGGGCAGTAAGTTTCCTTTACAAAATCAACAAACTTGGACCATCCCAAGTTGTACAGGTGTACCTTACCTGTTGATTGAATCATAGCTTTCCACCATATTAGGGCATCGCCCTTGAAGGATCGTGATACGTACTTGACCACATCCTTATCAGCATAATTGCTGATATCTACAATCGTTTCCATCTCGTCTAGCCACTTTAGGGCTTCCACAGCTCCTTTCTCCCCGTTAAAGTCTCGGGGCTTACAAGAGACAAAGTATTTATAGGTACATCCATCTTTAACAGAACGGGACTTTTCAGCAAAATCTATTTTCTTTGGTTCATTCTTCGCATTGGAAGAGTGAACGGAGCTTTCCTTACGAGCTGAAGATGAGGTAATCGATAATGGCCTAGAGCGAGTGGCACTCGACTCTCTTAGCCTTTCTATGGCCTTTCCCATGGCCTTTTCGACAGCTGCATCAATGCGAGCTTGAAAATTATCATCATTAATATCTTTGTTTTCAGCTTTGTTAGATTCTACATTCCTGTGGCTACTTTGTGCTTCATTTGAGTTAGCCATCTTTAAGTCTTGGGTTTCTATATACCAATAAAACTTTATTTGGCCATGGCGTATCAACCATATCGGCTTTCAGTATTGGATATAACAATCCATTGCCTATACTAGTGTGAATAACATCACAACTCTTAGTCTATATCTATATTTGGCCTAGGTCTTAGTAGGACCATTATAGGCAAATTACAATTTGGACGTAGTCCATATATTATTGGACAGTGGATCGCATGTCACAACTGTCATTGTCATCATTGACAATTATATAGCTCATAGGCTTGTCCCTAATGGACATAATAATTAGGCGCATTGGCCTACATCATATTAGATGTATATGGCATATCAGCCTGTCCCATTGGACATAAATTGGGCACATTGGCCTACAACATATATGATGTATATGGCATATCAGCCTGTCCCTTTGGACATAAATTGGGTATATTGGCCTACATCATATCAGATGTATTTGGCATATCAGCATGTCCCTTTGGACAATAATTGGGCACATTGGCCTATATCATATCAGATGTATTTGACATATCAGCATGTCCCATTGGACAATAGGCCTACATCATATCAGATGTATTTGGCATATCAGCCTGTCCCATTGGACAATAATTGGGCACATTGGCTTACATCATATCAGATGTATTTGGCATATCAGCCTGTCCCATTGGACAATAATTGGGCACATTGGCCTACATCGTATTAGATGTATTTGGCATATCAGTCTGTCCCACTGGACGATTAGTGTGGTTCCTCAAGCCACACTACCAAGAGTATGAACATTCCTTAATGTTACATAAGAGTACCTTAATGATTGATTAATGGTCTCGGTCACCTTCGACCTTAATGACCTTAGAGGTTTGGACCTAGTCCATTACCTCTGGATAGAAGGATAACTTCCCTTAACTAACCTGATAGTAGACCCCTTCGTACTTAACTATCATTTGTTGGCTAATATGTGGTCTACGCCACTTGACATAATCAATCCAAATCCATACACCGGTGGGCCCGGGTGGGGAGTATCGTGACGTCAGTTGATAATCATCATAGTCAATTAAACTCGGCACAGCGGAAGTCTTGGAGTAAAATTACTATTACAAACCGAATGTTCGAAAATACAAAATAATATACAGGCTCGTAATAGAAGATCCACAAGCGGATCATAAATTGTACAAGGAAAGAATATAAAACAGACTTTGGGCAGATTTAGGATTTGCAAGATCCTCTATCACTACCGAGCACTTCCAGCCTATTTTCGTATTATACCTGCAGTTTAGTCTTTTGAAAATACGTCAGCTTTCGCTGGTAAATACACACAACCGACTCATTTTGAAAACATTTCAAAAATGTTTTAAGTGCGTCTCAGCACAAAATCTTTTTATAACTTGGGTTAATTGACCGTCCAACCTTGTTAACAGATTTACATGTTTGTCCATACATACGGGGCCCGGTACTGAGACCGAGACATAATTAACGTACACACCACTTTGGACTCACGAAGAAGTCAATTCCTCCCAACCTTGTGGGAATGCATAATTGAGCGTCTATCGGGTGTATGCCTACACCCGCACTAAGATCGTGGCCATTTCTATTGTAATGAGCCGAGGATATCCAGGACACGGTAGTTAACCCCTGATGTTTAAGTTATCAAACAAAACTAATTAAAAGAGAATACGCGGATTTACTATCCCCGAACCAGCGTTCGATTGAATCCCATTTCCAACCAAGCGGTAATAATTTACCGTAACCCAAGCCCGTATAGGGGAAATAAGCCGAGAGTATTTACCTGAGCTAGTCTTCTTTTATTTTTAATAACTCAGCCGTATTCAAAAAAGAGTTAAGTGCAGATAGCATTTACCGGCAAGTCTCTAGTCTGGATTATGGCATAAACTAACCAATTAAATACTAACGGTCTTATTTAAGTCATAGACTTAGACCGACTAGCGTGCTTGATCAAAACGTATGACGCTAGATTAAACGATGATTGGATAGAATGTAGTTTAATCCCAACAAGTACCTTGACTTGTATAATATGGGTAAACTATAACATTCTGGATTTTGAGACTTAAATGACAAGGTTAAACCTGTTCGGTTAATTTCCGCAGACTAGTTACATATACTTAACCGTACGCATATCAGCGATATCGGGTAACCGGATAAGTCATGGACAAGTTCTATATGCCATTATATTTTAAATAAGTTGTAATATCAGTAGGATATCAACTTTTATGCCCGTCATGGTTTTAAATTGAGACTATGCCTCATAAGGGCATTTTGGTAATTTCATACCATATAAAAGGAACTTGAATATAATTTAAGTTTATAATCATGAGTATTCTAGAAAAATAGTTTATTTATGATATATTATCAGTAGGATATCAATTATATGTGTAATTTATCTATTATGACCAAACTGTGCACCGAAGGGGCATTTTGGTCATTTTACACATAGTTTATGAACTATGTACCTACTGTAAATATGTTTAGAATAAGTTTTAAAATCAGTAGGTATCAAGCCTTGGTCAATAATATGGTTTTAAAACCATACTGTGGGTCGAAACGACGCTTATGTCGTAAAATGACGTCTTTATGCGATGTTTATGAAAACTGATGTTAAGGTCAGGTTAAAATGTTTTAAATATGTTAATTAATATAACATATCAGTAGGTAAATGATTTACCTTGAAAAGATTTGATTAAAACTATATTATAAGCCATAAGGGCTAAAATCGTCATTTATCGACATAGTTTAAGGATCTGTTTGAAAACTCAGTTTATAACTTGGTTTAACATCCCAAACAATCCTAGTTATAATATTACATCAGTATAAAAACTCATTTTCAAGTTCATTACCATTTAAAACCTTGTTTTATGCAAAGAGGACATTTTGGTCAAAGATGGCATAATTATGGAACTTGCGCATAAACTTGGATTATGATTATGATCATGTAATATAACCTCAGAGGGTTATGCTACATTATATTACGATCATAATGCAACTTTAGATCAGTAGGTAACTTATCTAAATCGGGTCAGAATCGAAAGTCAAAGTAGAAGTCAAACTTTGCGACTTTCGGTTGCGAACCGACCTTAAAACTGAAATTGACGAGCCGAACATGTTCTTAAATGTTCTAATACTTATTACCAACTTGTTTAAGTGTCAAAACAGGTTTCATAACATATATAAGATCAATTTATGATTTTTCCAAAAAAATGGCCTGTTTGACTTTTTAATATCGTAACTTTGACCCGTCAATTGGTCTAGCAAACGTGATCTTCAGGAGGTGCCCTTTATAGGGACTAACACCTACCTTATTACGATTACTTAGCCATGTTCATTTCAAACAATGGATTGACCATAATGGTCTTAACCGAAAGTCAAAGCGTTTTCCAAAAAACGCTTGACTTTTGGCTATAAAAGCCTATAAACGAAAATGCACAAAGAAGGAACACTTACCAGTGATTCCTAAGGTGCAAAAGAACTATGTTGGATGCTCCTTTTAGCTAGGAACTTCCAGAGGAGGGAGAAGAATGAATAAATGAGAAAGGTGCAATTTGGAATGTGAACTTAAGCACCTATTTATAGTTGGAGAACTCAAAGGAGGTGAAGCCAGGTGTTTAGGGGTGTAAGAGGGAGCTTACAAGTGTCCCAAAATGTGGCATAGCTGATTACAAGTCCATAGTTTCGAATACATGGTTTTGGAGTTTTGTTTGGGAGCCAAGCAAAACTTTCTGCAGCAGAGGCCTTCTCGCGCCCCGCGAGAGACCTAGGCCAGGTCTCTCACGGCCCGCGACCCCCTGGCCAGTTTCAAAGTTTGACACTTTAGCCCCTTAACTTTAAAAAGCTTGTAAAAACCTTTTTAAACACCTTTTTGGTACTTTTAGCCCTCCGTAGCTAATTCTTGGTTTACCCGGGATTATGCCCGGACATTGTCGAGCTCTCGGTTCGTTAATAGGTCACTCAGAGGTAAGAAGTAACATGTTGACACTTTTAATCCCTCCATTATCCAACTTTCACATATTTACAAAATTGAACCCTCTCGTCCAACAAATGGCACGTATGAGAGTTAGGACTTCACAAAGGATCACTCAGAGGCTTATTATAAGCATGTTGACTCTGATGTCACTCAGAGGCTGGGCATGTTGACATATCAGTCACTCAGAGACAAAATTTCAAGCATGTTGACATATCAGCCACTCAGAGGCTTGTTATTTATGCATGTTGACATCGGACCGTCACTCAGAGGCTCAATTTGAGCATGTTGACGCCTTTAGTCCTTATTGGTCTTTAACATACTATATTTAAAATACAACACGTGTCGCTATAATATTGGATACGATTTTACAGGGTGTTACATCTTGCAAATCCTTACATCTACCTAAAGTCCGTTGTACATCTTCTGTATATATTACGACCCGTCTGTGGATCCTTAGTTACAAACTGTCTGTATAATATTTTCGAACTTTGGACATTTTTGGTTTGTAATAGTATTTTAAACTCCAAGACTTCCGTTTGTGTTGTTTAATTGACTATGATGATATCAACTTACGTAACGATATTCCCCCACTCGGACCCACCGAGATATGGTTGTAAATTCGGGTGTGATAATGACTTGCGACGTTCTCACGAGTCAATCCTTCCACATTCATTAACTGCATTATTGTTTTCGGTAAGCATACTAACTATTTTGACTTTTGTTGACCCCCTTTGACCAAGACCTGAGCTTCACCACATGCACCCAATGGTTCGCAACATTAAACTCAAATGTATATTAATTTAAAATTACAAAGCATCATTTTTAATCCGTGAATAAAATAACAGATTGCTACACATATCTAAATAATACAGTATCTAATGAACGTAGACATGGTGAAGGGTCTTAATCCGTGCAAAGTAATCCCAAACTAACCGGTAACTCACATTTAATATTATTAGTTTTTAAAACCAATTGAACTAAACCTGCCATTTTAGCCCCTTCAACTTTTTTAACTCGTTTATTGATTGAAACTAACACATTTTTGGATTAAAATCAATATATTGAGGGGTTGCAAGACACAATAGCAACTAACTGAATACAAAAGGGCTTATAATAAAACCAAACAACAAAAAACACATTTGGAAAAATTTCTGAACCAAGTAGATTACAAGGCTATATGATTCAGCTTGCATGTGTTTGCGATTTTGTGTGAATTTCTTTTCGTGAGCAAGGGGAAATGCAACTCAGGTACATCAATTAGTAGGTATGAGAGGATTAATGTCGGATCCCTAAGGACAAATGATTGATCTACGGGCATACCATAAGAAAAGCTTCTTTGACTAGTTGGGTAGAACAAGAAAACAACAGTCGCAACTTCAACATGAGCTAAATAAGCAACAACAATCCAAAGTCGAATACTCAGATAGAAACTAAGCTCCCAAGGTGCTCGTTTTTTCCGGTTATGAAGTATGGTTAAGCAATCCGACTCACATTGGGCTTCTTGTATTAAATGAATTATCCGAAGAGGATCGTTTAACTATAGCAAGAGAGCGAAACAATACGTGGGAGACATTATAGCAAGGGAGTCACATTCATGGACAATGTGACTAAAAGGAAGAGAAAGCTATCATACAAATTAGATTCACAATAGCAACTAATCTAATATGCACCAACCCAGTCGTAGAACAAATTTGCTTACTTAGTCGGCTTCATTGAAAAAAAGTTTAAGTTACGTAACTGAACCTGAAAGCGCTTTTATGGCTGCTGCAAAGGTTTTCTCCATAGTTGTGAATTTCTTTTATGCATTTTGTGTTTAAGTGGGAGACCAAGCTATCGACTGTCTAGGCTCCTTGCTATCTCAATCATTCTCAAGAGGAACAAGAGCTCGAACCTGCTCCACCATTTCATCTATGTTGCCAAACTCCTCTACCTCGTGTCGAAGAGAAGAGTTGAAAATTAATATTTTTCAATTTCTATGGTCATGTGATACACATGCACATCCTGTCATGTGAATTTCACATTTACCATCAACCAAAACACACATACTATGTGATACACTAATGTATGAATCTGGACTTAATACATGATCGAATGAAATTTCTAGTTTTAACCCTAATTTCATATTTCCTAACATGGTTCGACAATAGATGAGTTCTGATTCGAATATGGTGTCATTTTGATATTTGCATTTTAACCCTAATTTCATATTTCCTAACATGGTTCAAGAATAGATGAGTTTCGAATCGAATATGGTGTCATTTTGATACTCGCATCTAAAACTTTGTATGCTATTTTTCTAGCAACTTGCTAGATGCATTTGCAATATAATATTTCACCTTTGTCTTTAAAAACATTTATGTTAGAAACTTATATATTACATGAATTGAATAAATGAAATTTATATTAAATAGTTAGTAATAAAGGCATATGATTTTAAAACGATAATTTGAGATAAGATACAACTGACTCTTTTAATCAAGAATTAGAATACGAAGATGTAAAATAAAAGAATTGAAAAAAAAATAATATTGGGCATGCAGAACTCTCACATGTAACACAATCAGTTATTTATTTTATAAACAAAAATAATATTAGACATTTAGAACTATGACATGTAACATAATCAGTTACTTATTTATCTTATATAGATGATTAATGGTAAATTTTACCACCCCCCCCCCCCCCCCCCCCCCCCCCCCCCCCCCCCCTCTCATTTACTTGCATTCAAGATTTTTCAAAATTATGAGGATAAAATAATAAATCTTAAAACCAAGGTGCCTCCTAGGGGGTAAAAGAAAAGAAAGTTGTATAAAAGGTCGGCGATTGTGAGTTCTGAACTCAACCAACAACGATGTCCGCTAGAGCTTTAAGAAAAGTCCTCAAACAACAAGAATCAGCAAACAATCTTAACAACAATTTGTCTGACGTTGATGAGTCCGATTCACCTCAACCTTTTTCTAATCCATTCGATCTCCTCAACGACCAAGACCAGGTTCGTTCAATTCAATGAATGTTTTTACTTCTTTATCCTATCTATAGTTGTTTTTAATATCTTTTGAATAGATAGGGTTCTTGTGTGATATATGAAGACTATCAAGTTTATTAGTAAGTGCACTTGCTTTAATATTATTATTGCTATTGCTAGTAATATTAATTTTATAAATTACTTGTTCTTCTGTCCTAATAAGGACTCTGCCCTGCTCAAATTTGGACGGATAAACCCTAGAAAACTATGTTATGAAGTATAGGGTGAACAAGAAGAATAATCACATAGAAGAAATTGTTGGGCCGAAGGACTTCAAGTCGGGTTGGGCCGGTTAGAGTCATTAATCAGTTCTACTATGTGTGACTAATCTAATTATTATTGGATTATGATAGATTATGTAAATGAGTTAATTTGTATTTATCTAGAATAGATTTAGAGTCTTGGTATGATTATAATACCGAGTTATGGTTATAAAAATGCATGGAGCCTAGAATATGATGTAATTGAGGTTTTGAGTAATTTTTCTTTTGATTAATTAAGCTTGGAGAGCTTATTCCAAGATTTGTTTTTCTGTGTTTTCGGTTTGTGTTCATCGGTTTGAGGCTTGTGAAATTACAAGATTTCATATAAGAATCATGTTGTTAGTAATTGTGTATTTCAGGTTATAATTCTTTTCAAGTTTCGTATCATAATTACTTGTAGAACAAGCTAAAACATGTTAAAGGGCATGTTTATTTAAGTTTAGTAAGTTTTGGATGAGTATTGGTCAAGAAAGTGTTACATAAAGATATCCCTTGGAGAAAAGGGCTTAATAATAGGATTTTAGTTGGTTTTCTTATTTGATTTTATTTGGTTTCATTATATTAAAAGTAGTTTACTTGTTCTAGGATTGTTAGTTTTCTTATATTGTTTAAAGAACGTATCTGGAAAATTATTGTTCTATTATCTTTGTTCACAAATTTGGAGCTGTTCTTCGTTTTGTGTTCGTCTTTACGCTTGTGTAGATGCGGACATCCTTGGATTCTTCGTCAACGATTATGTGCCTTTCTCTCTAGTTTTAATTTTTATTATCAAAGTATCAAGATTTACAATAATCCACTCTGGTTACACATTTAAGGTTCTTGATTACTTCATATTATTTATCATTGAACTTGTATGTTACAAGAAGGAAGTCGTCACATCTTGTTTGAACTTTTTTTCAACATATGTATTGTTTGTTCATGCTAATCAGTATCCATTGCAGGAAAGTGAGCCGAGTGATGTTGAAACATCCTCTACCGTGAAAAAAGAAGACGATGATGATAAGAAAAACACTGCTACCAATGCCGCACCGTCAAATAAAAAATCAAAGAAAAAGAAAAAGAAGAAAAACAAAACAAAGGAGTTTTCTTCAAATACAGACGACGTGGACTCGTTAGATTCTATATTAAACGATTTATCTTTTGGAGTTGATTCATCCGGTGGTCAACATCAGCCTTCAAATGGGAAACCGGAAAGTGTAACTGGTGCAGGGAAAAGATGCACGACAAACATACTGCAAGTGGATCCAAAATTTCTTAGTGCAGATAATGAGTTGAGGAGAATATTCGGGTCAAAAGTAGTTAATTTGTTTGAAAAAAGTAATCAAGCGGGAAGTTCTAGACAACAGGGTCGTCCAAGGAGATGCGTAATTCAAAAATATAAAAAAACAATTATTATATCTCCTTCGGATCATTGGCCTCGATGGGATGGATCTCTATCCATGGAGCTACTTGAAAACAAAAACGGATGCAGTTATTTCAGGCAAGTTCTTTTTGTTAAAGTAAAATGCAGTTTTCGTCCCTGAGGTTTGGCCAGTTTTGTGACTTTCGTCAAAGGTTTGTTTTTCCGCATCTGGATCCAAAAGGTTTGAAATTTTGCCATTTTTATCCGGCTTGTTAACTCCATCCATTTTTCTCCGTTAAGGCAGCCGTATTTTTGTCTTTTATATTTTTCGTCTTTTTTGAATACTTGTACATTATGCTAAATTCTTGTACGTAAAGTGAAAAATACCGAATTGCCCATTAAGTTAACAAAATAAAAATATCGCTGCATTAACGGAGCAAAATGGATGAAGTTAACGAGCCAGATGAAAGATGAAAATGGCAAAGTTTCAAACCTTTTGGATCCAGATGCGGAAAAACAAACCTTTGGATGAAAGTTGCAAAACTAGCCAAACATCATGGACGGAAATGGCATTTTACTCTTTTTGTCATATTCATAATTTCATTGGTACATATTTCTGTAATCTAACTTTTTGTTTCGTTGCCAATGTGTTGTTTCATTTAGGTACGCACATTCATCTACCTACGGTCTGGCTCAACAACAATTTGAAGCCGCCAAATCATCGCACGATCTTAATACCATAGCAAGTATTCTGCTACGCTATCCGTATCATATAGATTCACTCATAACACTAGCCGAATACTTTAAATTTTCTGGTGAACTTCAAATGTCGGCAGATTCAACCGCAAAAGCTCTATATGCATTAGAATGTGCATGGCACCCTTTATTCACCCCGTTGCAGGGTAACTGTCAACTGAAATACGAACATGACACGAATAAACCGTTTTTCACTACCCTTTTTGCTCACATGAAGAACATGGATAGACGTGGTTGCCATCGCTCTGCGCTCGAACTCTGCAAGTTATTAATCTCTCTTGATTCAGATGATCCGATGGGTGCGCTGTTTTGCGTTGATTATTTCGCGTTAAGATCTGAAGAGTATAAATGGTTAGAGAGGTTTTCCGAAGAATATAATAGTGATAATTCTATGTGGTTATATCCGAACTTTTCGTATTCTCTTGCGATTTGTCGGTTTTATCTTGAACGTGAAGAACATGTGAAGGAAGCAGAAACGAAGGCAACTTCAAGTGATCTTATGAAACAGGCGTTAATGCTTCACCCTTCGGTTGTAAAGAAGTTGGTGGTCAAAGCTTCTCTGAAAGAACAGGTATGGTCAAAGATAGTCAACCATAGCTTTTTCGGAAAAGATGAAACGGGAAGTGAATCGTTGGATCATTTGATTAATATATACGTGGAGAAGAGTTATATCATATGGAGACTCCCCGAGCTGCATAACTTTTTAAAAGATACAGCGTTATCAGTAATTGAAAAGATGGAAATTAATCAAAGTGAAGCTCGGGATTGGGCATGTGTGAGAGAAGAAGCATTCGCATCCAATAAGAACGAGTGAGTTATGAGTATACATTCTTCATTCTTGATTATGAATGCTACATTAAGAGAAATTACGTTTGATGATTATGATTGTTTTTTGCAGGTATTCACACTTGATGGTGTCTGATTTTTCGGATTCAACACCGACCATCACACCAGAAAATTTGCAAAATTTTATGGTTGATCCAAGGTTGTTAGAAATGCATAATAATAATGACGCTAACCATAACCAAGAAAACGGTGATGGTGTTGTACGTCTTGAGGTTGCAGACCAAAATGCATTGGCGGTTTTGTTAGAGGCGATGATGCCATGGGTTGATTATGAAACGGGAGAAGGATATGACATACCACAAGATAATGAAGATTAATTTCATGAGAGTTGGAAGTGGATGGTTATATTTCGTTTGATGAGATGATTTTCATTTTGAGGTGAATAATAATCAGATTTTTTATGTCACTTGGAAGATGTTGATGAGGATATGTTATTTGTTACTTAAGAAGTTTGTTGATGGTTACTTGCATTCGGAAGATGGTATTCATAATTTGTTTGATTGTTTGTTATGTGATGATCTGATCAGCTATGGTTTTGGATAAATAAACCAAACAAATTTAGACTAGTGGAATAACTAAACCACTCAAAAGGAATTGCCATCTCAGCTCCATGTAGGTTAAGGGTAATAACTAAACTACCAATTAACTATGGTGTAGTGGTTTAACTAAAAATAAATAAATAAAAAAATAAAAAGAAAAAGAAAAAGCTTGATTGGTTGAAGCACCCCTCCTTGGCCCCACGCCTTTACCTTTTGTGCTCGCCATTCCAATGGTGGAAGCACCGTTAGCGCCCCCATCTCACTTGGCCGCAATGGAATAACAATGACTGACTAAAATGATGGTGGTAATGTTAAGGCAATGGCGCCTCCACTTAGAGAGCAAAAAAAAAAACATGTAGAATCATATAGATACTATATTTGTCCAGGTTAACATTCGATCGGCTCTCAAATGTTAGCATTTCAGGTATATGGTACTTGGGATCGACAACATACTTACCGATGTAATCGGGTCACAAACTCTCTTTTATCTTTGATTGATTAGGTCTTCAACGCCAATCATGTACCAATTGCATATTTCTTGACAGTCTTTATTTTATGAAGATTCTTAAACAACACAACTAGTCTTTTTATCTCAAACTTGTCTAGAAGTTCACGACATCAAATGCGAAATAAGATCGAAAAAGCAACACCAAGGAACTAAATGAAGTGAAAAAACATCCAAATCTTCACCCTCACTTCAAACCTAAGTTGAAACAAAGGGAATCTGATATCTTCGCATTCATAAGAAAATAACCCTGCAATTCACTTGATCCATTCTTTAGAGAGACATCACTGCTTTGAATCTCCAATCCCTTTTAACTAATGCTTCCAGCATTTTATAGGTTCAGTTACGCAACAACTCGGGTTTTTATCTTCTTCCGCTTCACTCATATCATTGTACACAAACTGCAGGCCGGTCTTGTAACGAAAAAAGTGAGATGATTTCATGTATACCAAAACCACAATTAACTTACAACTAAAGATCAACTAACTAAAGGAGAATATATTGGTACCTTTATAATCATTTGCAGACGCGAATGCGAACGAGAACTAGATGATACATGTAGTCTTTGGAAGAGGTGAAAGCCATAGCAAGGCATCCACCAGATCCCTGTCAATCTTCTCTAGTGATTTTATTTGTATCTCCAAGTGTTGCAGATCATTTTATGGTGGTACTAATCTCTCCCTGTGTAATTCAGGTATCATCACTTCCTAATTAATGATCATACACACAAAAATAAACTTGATTAGCTACAAGATTTCCTAATTTCCCCCTTTTCAGTATCAAACATGTTGATTGTAATATTAGTTATTTTATTAACAGGAGTAATTTTTAATTATTCATCTTGATTAATCTAAATAACACCTAAAGTACATAATCACTATCATGGTATAAAATCAACTGGAGATAAAATTCAGAGGAACTTTTTTACAGTCAAGGAAAAAGAAAATAATAACTGGTTTTCGAATCATTTATACCTATATATAATATTTCGCTTGTGAGCTACTAAGATCGGCTCGTTAAAAGTTTGAACCGAGGCGAGCTTAAATGAGCCCGAGCCTAAAAAAGCTTGTTTTGTAAATGAGTCCAAGCTACCGTATTTATCGAGCTCATGGTAGGCTCCCTAGCATAAACAAGTCTATTGTACGTTTATATTTGTAACATTTATTTAATACATTATATATATAGTTATGTAGTAATAAGTATTATATACAAAATTATGATAGAACTAAATAATATTTTGTTAATATAAACTTAATAATTATTACTACACACACATAACGAGTCGAGCTTGAACTTGAACAACACTGCATGAGTCGTGCTCTAATATTAGAAATAGAACTCGCTCTCATAAGTTAAACGAATCGAACTAAAGCTTAGGTGAGCTCGGCTAAACTCAGCTCGTTTACACCCTACTTGCGTGTGTTCTTGTGTAAATCAGGGAAAAATACATCTAATTTATATGAACAGTTAAACTGTCTTTTTTTTACAAAATTTTTTGTGATGTTTTCTATTTTAAGTTTCGGTTCATAATATCCAAATAATTTGTGTTTTATTAGAGTAAAATGTTTTAGGCATTATGATAAAAATGACAATGAGTTTCTGCAAAGCTTAAAACTGAAAACGGAAAACACCGTAGTTTATAAAACTAAATCAGGAAAACTAAAATCAAAAGAAATGAAGGCACGGAGATGAAACTATCATACTCAACTCAACAAGCATGATTTCAGATGGAAACTCTTAATATTAAAATGCATACCTAAATGTTTTGTAATTAATATGTAACGAATAACTTCATTGTATAATAACCAAGTTTCTTATATGTTCCATCAAAGTTAAAGTTACTGAACCTTCTTTTCTCTTTAACGTTACTCAAATTTCGTTTGTTGTTCCAATGTTACGTAATTGTCAGGTTACCAACTTTTTTTTAACGTATTGTGGATTTTATAATTAGTGATGTGGCTTTATATTAATTAAAAGAAGTAATTAAAATATGGATTAAACAACCGATTCGATTAAATCGTGTCCCAAATCTTAGGTTCCCCAAACCCTTTTCTCGATCATTAATTTATGTTTACATTGTAAAAAAACATCTTTATCCGTCTAAGATATAGGTCACAATTTAATAAAAAATTATATAAATAAAAAAGTATAGATACTCTCTTTACATATTTGAGAAATTATAGTTTACGTACCATGAACAAATACGAAATAATATATATAATACAACATATGTAACTGAATTGATTGAAACTAAAGTCTTCAACAAGAGCCTTAACCGCGTCTTCTTGTATGGTCCGTTGTGTAGTCTTCAACGAACTCTTGAATCGCGTTTCTTTGTATGATCCCTTGTGTGAGCTTCAACGAGGTTTTGAACCACATATTCTTATACGATAATTTTCCTACAAAATGAACAAACAAGTGTTGACGGTTGTGGCTGAGGCACGTGTTCAACACGCTTCCCTCAAAACAGATTTCGCGCCTCTACAAAAGACGACGCGTCGCCCAGGGTACAACAGTCGAAACAGTATGTACTGCCGGAGATAGCTCACACGCCCTAGGTTACACCGGATAAAATTATAGTATTTGAACTTGTGGAAAAATAATGATACGAAAGTGATGGAATCGAGTAGAGAAAACTTATCTCTCTATAATTCTCAACATATGGATGATCAAGTCTTCACAACTTCTCCAAGAATTCTTTATACATATTAGCTTTCTCTTGTAGTTTTCTCATCAAACCAATGAAGCACATAGCCTACCATTTTTACAAGAGTTGTGGGTAGTGAAAAGTTTCACTAAATTAGTGATTTAATTAGATAATAAAAACTCTAATAAAAGTTAATAAAGTGACATAAAAAACTCTACTCAAGAGTTTGTCACCATGAAAAGTCCCATTAATTATTACTAAATCAGTTTCCATTCACATTATTCTAATTTTCCAACAATCCCCCACATGAATGGCGATCGTTCAAAACACATAAAATTTTCAATGGAACCTCGATAGTTGAGTATTGCCAGATAAGTAGATGTTCCCTTTGAACTTTCCGTTGTGAAGCATACTTAGTCTCCTAGTGATTTGTAGACGCGATGTCCTTGAACAAACCCCCATTTGTGTAGATGACAATACACTTCACACAATACTCTCCATAGATGGGTTATCCCCTCATAGTTATGTCCAATAATGGTCGTGGAATGTCACACCCCGACCCGCAGCGGAAATAAAAGTCGGGGCATAATTGGGTTATCACCAAAGCTCATGACATTTACTAATAGGTTTCATATTTATTAAATTGAAATTAAAACTTCAAATATTCAACCACAAAAACATACAAGTTCAAGAAAACATTGTTCTACACAAAATATATTTTATTAATCTTCTAAGGTCGTTCCTATGTGTTGCTCTCCTCAACCTGTTCACCTGTATTATGCGTAAAAACAAAGGTTTGGGTCAACAAAAGTTGGCGAGTGAATCTAAGTAAAACATTTAAGCAGTTGATATGAATTGATTCTTTAAATAAAAATTGTGCATAGACCATTAAGTAAGCATATGTGTATATATAAACAATCACATACCACGTAATTTCCACAATGAACAATATGATTGTGATGCATGATGAACTTGAGATCAATGCTCAATCAAACGGAGCCGATCTAACGAGGCACCTGATGCTCAACTCGTATCCCACGAGGAACTGATAGGCCTTAGTTGAATGATTGCACTGGAATGATAAAATGTACCACATATAATCACACCAACAAAAATACACATTTGATCACATAATGATATTAGCACAAGTGTTTAAATAAATAAATAAATTAGGTACGACACATGATACACCCTAAAAGATGATTAAATAGGGAGTTTGTAAGGATTCACTCACATTGGGTGCGTTTTCTAAATTTTTGAAGTGTGCGCACGAATTGAGGATTTAATCGGCGAAGGAGACTAACCTGAATGATAACGAAATAATTCGATAAATAAATAAAACTTAATGTTTTGATTAAATACTTTTGTTGGATTTTTAGGTTATTTTTGCGGTATTTATTGAGATTTTTAAACCTACGAAAAATCGTATTATTAAGTGTTTTTAATTAATTTAAGTAATATATATATATATATATATATACAAAATAATAGTGCACTAAAATAATATAAAAATATATATTGTCAGGCCTGACCGGGTCGGCTGTGCTATTAGTTTGTGTGTGGGAGGATTCGAACTCGTGACCTCTCGGTTGCGTGCACGCAGCTCTTCCAACTGAGCTACGTGTCTAACCCGTTAGATTCTTGATTTTTATTATACTTATATACTGATTAGCTTAATATAGAAATCATTTAATTAAAAAGATTTTAAAACCAACCAAACCGGTGTGCATATTGAAGCTCGAACTCGCACCCTTAACTTGTTTGCACCCAGCCCATCCAACTGGGCTGGGTGTCTAACCCAGTTATAACCCAAGTTTAAAAATATAAATATACAATACAGAACTTCATCTTCTTCCCCAAATAGAAACCCGACTGTTAACCCCTCCAAGACTGATTTAGATCATCGCAGAAAAAGATGTTATACGCAAATTGATGAGTGGGTTTAGATGCTTATACCGAATCGAGGAGAGGCGTTTGATTTCTCTGGTGGTTGAACAGAAATTCCGGCGATGTCACGACGGCAGCAGGGATTACACAGAAAATTTGGTAATGGAGAGAGAGAGGTGTGAGCGAGTTCGTTAGAGTGATAGTATCGGTATTTATAGATTAACAATGATCTGTCCTGCTTTCAGTTTCAGATCCGTTATAAGATTCATGATTCGATTTTTGACTTATAACTGAAATTACACTCGGTGATTTTGCAAAACGGCTTGATTAATGTTTATGATTGCCGGTTATAATTGATTAACCGCAGAATCATAATGGTCGACAAGATTGAGCTTTGAATCACGGGCGGTTACATTCAAGATGTTTCTGAACTTGCAGGTTTAAACATTTTCTCAATATAACATCTAAATGTTTTCATATTTCAGCACTAATATGTGTGTAGTGCAATGGTGTTTGATGTGAGTGTATGTACGGGAGACCCGGGTTCTAAACCCGACTCCTCCTTTCAAGTTTTTATTTTATTTTGTAGTTTATTTACTTATTATTATTATTTATTGTTTATTAATTGCATTTTTAAATTATACAACATTTATGAGATATTTAAAATAACGGGCACAACAAACTTTTAACAGAATACTTGATTTATATATGGTGCGGGTTTTCAAAACCCGTTTTACACAAATGTTACATGGAACACTTTCACGGTTCTGCGAGAGCTCTAGGAATTGTGCCCCAAATTCCATTTGTAGCGACCCCACTTCTCTCTAACATAGGTGATTCTCCTTAAATCATTAAAAGCATCATGAATACCATGATTACGCAAAATCATTTACCATATAATATGCTTAGCCTCACAATTTGTCACTGAATTTCATAGGAATGAACTAGGACGTATTTAAACACCCTTTTATTGTTTAGGGGGTATATATAACCATATATACTAGCTTATGCATATCAGCTACCAAAGTGACCACCTTTAGGCATATGAGTTCGTTGTCTATTGAACTTAGATATTGGGATCTCCAGTCAACTAAGTTTGGTTTCCATTACAC